>JAIPMN010007734.1:0-13529 GCA_020650975.1 Apostichopus californicus
GTAAGGACATTTTCCAATTCTGTGATCTTCGTGGAAGATAGAGTATCAGTGAATTTTTTGCCAGCAGGGTAGATTGGTCTACATCAAGATGTTCTGATAAGTTCTGCTTAAGCTGATCAAAAGATTTGATGATGGCTGTTAGGATGAAAGAAAAGGAAAATGCAAATATTTTAAATACACTATTCTACATAAAGTGAATTAAACTGAACCTGTCTCATGCGAACAATATCCAGAAATGTGAGACAACAGTGTGAGATTAATTAAATCCGGAAGGAATATAAAAGAAATACCAGCGTAGCTGAATATAGAGGGTATCTTTACCATGCTCTTCCTTAGCAAGTAGCAACAGCCGTCTGCCCAAGTCCAGTTTTCCAAGAGACAATTTCAAGGCTCTTTGGACATCCAGTCTCATGTATCCCTCTTGTATCAAAATTTTGAAATTTACTGACAACTTCGGTTCCCTTTTTGAAATGACTTCCTGTTTCTCTGGAATGTTTACCTGAAATAACGATGAGATATTACAAATTGGTCATAAAATTATATTTTCTTTAATCATACTTCCATGAAGATAGAAAACTAATAACTGCATTTGATTTAGCTTCAGTGAATAGTCTAAACTTAATCTCTAACAAGAGCCCAAGGGCACTGTGGTTCCTTGCATAGGGGTATATGACAATACACATAATACTATCATAGCAAGATTGGGCTCAAATAGTCCAAGTAATTGTGGTCCTACATGTACCCATAAAGTAACCAACACTATAGCCAACACTTTTGTGATCACAAATTGTGATCTGAGTTTTGATCGGAAGGCACTTTTGAGATCTGAATATGGCGTCGAAAATTTAAGAAATATAAGGTCACCTACAAGTGGGTCAACAGATATGATAACATTGGTGACCTCAGATCACATGACCGTTAAGTTTGAAAATGTTCCACCACCCCATTCACAACTTGTCCCAAAATATCAATCGTGTCAGACCTTGGCACTGGGAGTTAATTGCATTAAATGTCTAAACATTAACTTTGAACTTGCATAACTTCACACACAAAGGTCACCTGGGGGTCAACCCATTGACATTTATGATCAGAAGGTACCTTTGACATCTGAAAATAGCATCAAAACTGTAAAAATCCCCAAAACACTTAAAGGTCACCAGAGGTCAAGTTGAGGTCAAGGGTCACCCTGATGCCGGTTGACAATTGGATTACATTGAAGCAACTCCCAACCCTAACGGACAATTCGTTCTCAAGTTATCGCAAAAATACTTGTTTTTTAACATTAATTGACCTTTGGTGACCTCGGATCACATGACCGTTAAGTTTGAAAATATTCCCCTATACCATTTGCAACTTGTCCCAAAATATCAAGCATGTCACACCTTGGCACTGGGAGTTATTGCACTAAATGTCTGAAAATTAACTTTGACCTCATATAACTTCACACACAAAGGTCACCTGGGGTCAACCCATTGACATTTTTGATCATCTGAAAATAGCATCGAAACATCTGAAAATAGCATCGAAACTGTTAAAATCCCCAAAAAACTTAAAGGTCACCAGAGGTCAAATTGAGGTCAAGGGTCACCCAGATGCGGGTCGACAATTGGATTACATTGAAGCAACTCCCAACCCTAACGGACAATTTGTTCTCAAGTTATGGCAAAAATACTCGTTTTTTAACATTAATTGACCTTTGGTGACCTTGGATCACATGAATGTTAAGTTTCAAAATGTTTCCCTAACCAGTTCACAACTTGTCCCAAAATATCAAACGTGTCACACTTTGGCACTGGGAGTTATAGCATTAAAGGTCTGAAAATTAACTTTGACCTTGTATAACTTCACACACAAAGGTCACCTGGGGTCAACCCATTGACATTTTTGATCGGTGAGACGTGAATATAGCATCAAAGCTATAAAAATTCCGACATTTTTTTCTTTGCCCATTTTTTCCCCCCAAAATACTAGTTTTTTAACATTAATTGACCTTTGGTGACCTCGGATCACATGACCGTTAAGTTTGAAAATATTCCCCTATACCATTTGCAACTTGTCCCAAAATATTATCGGTGTCACACCTTGGCACTGGGGGTTATTGCAATAAATGTCTGAAAATTAACTTTGACCTTGTATAACTTCACACACAAAGCGCACCGGGGTGTCAACCCATTGACATTTTTGATCGGAAGGTACCTTTGATATCCAAATCTAGCATCAAAACCAAACATTTTCTTTTTCGCCCGTTTTCTCCCAAAATAAGCACATTTTTTCTAATGTGACCTTTGACCTTTTGACCTTGGTTTCAGATGTAGTTTGATCTCCTGATTCCAAAAATCAACACCACAAGTCTGTACAGCCATCCTAACTCCGACCGAAAACTTTGACCCCATTATAACTTCACACACAAAGGTCACACAGGGTCAACCTATTGACATTTGAGATCAGAAGGTACCTTTGACATCTGAAAATAGCATCGAAACTGTAAAAATCCCCAAAACACTTAAAGGTCACCAGAGGTCAAATTGAGGTCAAGGGTCACCCAGATGCGGGTCGACAATTGGATTACATTGAAGCAACTCCCAACCCTAACGGACAATTCGTTCTCAAGTTATCGCAAAAATACTTGTTTTTTAATATTAATTGACCTTTGGTGACCTCGGATCACACGAATGTTAAATTTCAAAATGTTCTCCTAACCAGTTCACAACTTGTCCCAAAATATCAACCTTGTCACGCATTGGCACTGGGAGTTATTGCAGTTTTAATATTTTGGGTTTTTGGCCTCTAACTGACCTTTGGTGACCTTCACAGGCACCAAAAACAATAGGGCACACCTTCTCACTATGGCGGATCTATATACCAAGTTTGAGTTAAGTCCAACTTTCCCTTGTTGAGTTACAGTGTACCCAAGCAAGTGTCACAGACGCCACACACTGACACACACACACACACGCCAACCTGACTACATAGGTTCCTTTTGCTAAAGCAAGGAACCAAAAACTGCTGGAATAGAAGAAGAAGAAGAAAGTAGGGAAACTCGCAAATTTCAATCATTACAGCTGCCACTGTGCAAAAACAAAGTAAACTTTATAGTACACTTAAATGAGATCAGTTAAGAAGTGACACATGATACAAGGCAGTGAGAGCTACAGTTCTGTGTTCAAAGAATTAAAATTGGAATTTTGACGGACCTGAAAGTACTGCAAAAAATGAATGGATTATCGGTGGATGGTTAAAACATGATCAAGCTGGGAAAAATGATGGGAAATGGCATTAGAAGAGCAAGTAAGAAAGCAAGCATGAAATTTTTGCAAATAGACTGGTTTTGGAGAAAATATCTGAAATTAATTCAGAGTGGCTACACTGATAAGACAATTGGTTGAGCTATCTTCTAGTTAGTTCCTCTGAGATACAGCACACATACTGTATTTAAGACAAATCTAGAGAATTTATGATGCTTCAAATAATTGACAAGTATGGTGTTCATTAAAAATTAATGTAGTGAAGGCAATGTCCTTTCCCGACAGAGTCACAAATTAGTAGTATTAAATCAATCCTTAAAACTAGTTAACTACAGCAATGCTAGAGAGAGGAGCACCTAGTGAATCACAAACTAGGCTTACGGCATCTGTATTCACTTTGTTGCACATCCGTAGATGTGGGGCCGGAGGAAAAATGGAAACATTTTAGAGCTCTCCCCCTGCCGGTAATCCACTGCTTTAAAGCCAGCTCTGTCGATGAAGGTCCACGTGCTCTTGGCGCAGTCACAATCAGCGAGGACCTTCATGATAGGATGCATCAATCGTTGGCCGATGTGAGTCCAACTGTTGTAGTACTCATCTCTGACATGCTCCACGAAGTAGTACTTTCCATTCTAGAAGTAAGGAAAGGTTGACAAAAGATGTAAACATGGGTAGTCTAGAAACTTGCTAATTATGAACATATTTGGTTGTAAAATACTGGCGGAGAAAAAGCATTACCACTCCTAGTTTTGTACTTTTTTGATGATTTATGCGTCAAGACATGCAAACACTGTGTGAAATTGAAGCAATCTTGTCATTTATGGAGAGAATCTTTGAAATAGTTTTTGGGAGTAAATATTTTCAGACTGTATTACATATTTATATTTCCCACAATCTGTTGGTAGCTGAGAGGTAAGGTACAGGTCTGAAGACAATCTGCCAAAACAGACAATAAAAAACAGCGCCAGGAATGATGAAGCTATGGATAAAAATTGACGCCATGGAAATGAAACAATAAAGCGTGTCATTTAGTTATTGGGGCCATTAGGTTTTATGTGCTGGATTAAATTCGAAGCAGTACTCAGAGGTCACTTGTAATGTAGGTACTGTATCTTAAAAGCTATCCATCATCCAATATTTCCAGTCAGTTATCCATAATTCATTTACTTAAATACTGGATTATATTTGGCGTTTGACATCATACTCATTCAAAGTACTAACTGAAACGGATGTGACCACATACATACAGGAATTTAAACTAAAGGTATGTAGTTACAGTAGTATACAACTTAATACTATACACGTGTACAGGACTCAGGCAAGTAACAATCCAATGCAAAATTCAGTTTGAACATAAACAACAACATGAACAATGCTCACATGGTTATAATGTACTTGTCAACATTCTGAAAGCTTGTTACTTCAAACAGATAGGTTGAACTAATATTACAAGGTTATCTGAATATGTTTGATCAACAACTTAAAGTGATCACCAAAACAGTGAGTTTATCCTCCTGTGATATTTTTCCCCTTCACTATACAGAAGACTGAATGTTATGAACTGTGCCTGTGGCGTACTTAACCACTCAAATGATTTACGATGCATTACTGCACTAGTGAATTAATTTTTGTAAAGTACAAAGAAGAAAATACTTCAAATTTAGCAGCCAAGTGTGTTAGTACAGTAGATTTGATTTATTTGTTTCGTTTTCTTCTTGTTTCTACAAACATAGTATAAGACTTGTAACACTAGAGTAGCATTTGAATTGATTTTGCCAGATTTGTGACATCATATCTGGCACTGAAATATCCAGATAACTTACTGGTTTCAGGACTCTTTTTATCTCATTCATGGCAGCGTCTGTGTTATTGACTGAGCAGAGGACGTAGGTGCCAACCACTGCATCTACGCTCCCGTCCTTTACTTCTGCAGTGATATCCTCAATGCTGCCATCAATGATGTCCAACAACTGCACATGTGATGCTGCACTGGCAGATTCTTGTAGGTGCTTGACACAATGGATGTTGGGCTCCAAAGCTAACACCTGTTGGAGCATTAAAAATGAAAGATTGGATAGTCTACGGGTGCTACTGACAGTGTGACATTTCCAGGAGAAAAGATGTACACATCCTTACTGTATGTACACAGCAAGGGGAAAAGGGTCTCGGTATACTGCAAATGTGCTCATCAAATTTTAAAAACCATCACATTTTCTTGTTTTGGGATGGGAAATAGGAGATGGGGTTATATATTAGATAACAATTTCACATGCACATTCAAAGGCATAAATCACCATAGTTAATCTGCATGAGGGTTAGTATATAGTAATCTGTATTAGGGTAAGTATATAGTAATCTGTCTTAGGGTTAGAATATGGGTCAATCCATTCCAAATCAACAGATTTTTGGGTCGATTCCACGTTGACCCTCTCAGAATCGCCTGAAATTGATATGGTGTCTTGCCACATGTCTCAAAGGTTGAAATTGGGCAAAAAAACTTTTAAAAACTTTTTGGTTGCTAGGATACGGCCACACCAAGCAACCAAATCCAGGTTGCATTTTAAGAGCCCTACTGTAAGTATCTATATTGATATGTGATATATTGTAACTCTGTGTATTCCCTAAATTCACATGTGTTATGTATCTGCACTGATAGACACTATAGTTGCCATGTTCATATGTCAAATTGTAAATGCTTTTTCAATTGCAATTTTAATCTACAAACCCTAAGTCGATGGGGCCAAAATTGCCACCTAGAAACGAGGAAACATCAAGTTTGTATTTTGCGATGTTTTTGAATTATTTCACACGTTATATACAGTGAATTTCAGCACATGCAAGAAATTAGGGAAATTTTCATTGCTTCTAGCAGCTTGTCTCCCGACATTTACGATTATAACTGTTTCTATTTCTCGTGGAACCTGGTCAAACCATCATCAAAATCACATAGCTGAAGGATAGAATAAACTACTGAGCAAAATCAGGGAGATCAGCATGACAGCTATCTTTAAAAGAATATTATTGCCCTTACTAGATCATGAATTAACCACACGTATACCATCGTCAATATGTACTATAATTTGTTGACAGTTTAAGCTTGTTGTTGTGCTCAATATTCATGGCAAACATAAAAAGATTCTGAGCTTGCAGCATCCACAATCAAGAACTTGTACAAATTTGATGTTTCCTTATTCCTCCTGCGGTAAGTTTTGCCGTTTTGTTTCCAGATTTGTAGATTAAATTGCAATTGAAAAAGTGATAACAATTTGACTTAAGTTAAAACAAGGCAACAACAGTGTCTATCAGTAGGCCCTACAACTGCATATGTATAACACAGCATGCAACTTTACAAGACACATGAAGTTACCATACTCCATCTTCCCTGTTAAGTACAAGGCTATTCTGATTTAACATCCTGTAAAAATTCCTCATAACAGCTGCTTACCTGAATCAAATTTGCTGCAATTTGATGATACTGTATACTCCACCACTTAATGAAAAATATCATATTTGAAATAAAAGTTTGTACTTTACTCTGGACAACAACACTGGCATTTAAATTATAGCCTAGGCACAAGTTACAGCATTGTCTACTTAAATTAATATTGTGTATCAATTGACGAGAGTGCCTGTGGGACTAACCTACTAGATGAAGTGCTTGCACTACAATCTTTCTGAAATTGGCAAATCAGATGCCTACACCAGGGGAGCTACTGTATACACAAAGCATGGGCTGACCAAAACGAATATATCTTTCGCAGAAGTGAGCCTACAAAAATCCTCCTCACGGTGTGTACGGTTAGGACAGGCTAGTGTGGGTATAACGTTAGCATAGGCTATTGTAGGACTACAGTAGGTTATACGCGTTGACAATGCCGTGATCGCACGTCAGGAAAGGGCCTAGGCCTAACATCAAGCTTCGATATTTTCACGCTGTAGCCTACCTTGCTGCTCTCTGGGAAGAAATTAAAGTTTGCACCAGTCCCAGCACCAATCTCAAGTACTACCAATTCACCATTTTCTTTTTGTAATTGCTTCATGGTAGCAAACACATTAGACTTAATTTGGCCAACTGCTTCATTTGACGAATGGGCAAACTTAGTCAAGAACCATGCCATTGCTCTTGGTTTTAGCCACTGATATAAGGACACAAATAACCTAATAGAGATGACTATTAGAATTACATAGATTAAAATCTTTTTATAAAATTCGCTATCAGTTATTTCGAGAGCCATTTTGCAGACAATTCAATGATGCAAAACCTAACTTCGATTGAGGTGTTTCGGATGAAAGCACTGACAGTTGTACTACAGTAGTAGCAATAGTAGAGTGGCATGCTATACCGTACCTAGATTATGTTACTTTGGTATGAGAGTATGTATTTTTTTATTGTAGTATATGAAAGGAACTACACCTATTGTGATCGCTCGAAAAGCGTGTAACCCATAGAAATTGAACTTCAATGGTGTAACCCTAACAACTTTCAGTTATCGCCAAAGTTTAAGCAATTATAACTTAGTTACAACAGTGATGATCAAAACGTTTGTGACTGAATACTCATGGAAAATTGATGACGTTCTATGTTAGCTTTTGCAGAATATGATCGGTATTGGATGGCCGGTGTACAGCGTGTACTCATAAAATGATAGAACATAGAGTTGGATGATATTGCTTCCGGAATGCAATATGCTTATCTATATTGCATAAAAAAATTGCAACTCCGAGGGTGCCCGATATATCAGTTCAAGCCTATGGAACGCGAACTTCCGCAGAATCTGTTTTTCTCATGAATATTAATTAAAATGGTTACCTGTTCAAGAAAAAGTTAGAAAAGTGCAGATCTGGGCGTCGAGACATGTGGACAATAATGTCGCCGGGCCCGTTTTTTTCACTCTTCATATATCCCATATTTCTGCTGTCCCCGATTACTCACCTCGTCAGGCATGGTGACTCGAAGAGAATTTGACACAATATGCAACATCTGTCCAAATCATTTTATCAGTAAAGATTTTCGTATCTCAGTCAACTTTGGAGATATACTTGGACTTTCTGTTCATCAACTGTTCACAACGGAGCGGTTGGGGTTGGGGTAGATGCGTTTATTATTGTGCCAACTAGTTTTATCACTATATGAATTATTCTTCACATAAAATTCACAAGAATTTTCCGAAACTGACGGCAATGCTCTCATTTGGCCAGCTTCGGTAATAACGTGAAGGGAATGCACGTGAACCATGGGTCTAAATCAGGTGAAATCATAAGTTTTAAATACGTTAACGTTGATGAACAGTTGACAATAACATGGCGCCATTTTCCCTTGCGTATATTGTGAAAAGAGACTGCACTATTCTATATCCCTCTATATTGTTCCCTGGTTACCTATAGTTGACTCCAGGGCTGGTGCTATAGTCCCCCTGACCCACACCCCCGTTAATTGCCTGGTCTGGTTAAACAAAGTTCTTGCAGTCTTTGATAGCTACTGGATCTCCAAGGAACGTCCTTTGCTGACACACAATCAATGTATATCTCAAATATACTAAAAGATGGTTATCCTACATGGTCTGCTTGTGGACAATGTGTGCTTTAACTATTCTTTTGGAATTTGTCTTTTTGACCTCAAATGACCTGTGACAATATTAAGTATGCAGTGGTAAAACATTAGCTTATAAAAAATCACTTCTTTGGACAAATTTTGATGTCACCTATCATAAGCACAGTGGAGATTTCTTATGAATCACTGTATGCATGTCTTCAACATGTTAAAGGTATGCTGTATTGGCCCCAAAATATGCCAGAAATTCATATATGGTCACCATTAGTCAAAATTTCTTAACTGTTTTTATTACCACCTTGGAGGAAGTTTACTACATTGGGACATTCAGTCACCTTACATGTTTATTTAGAATGTCTGGGACCAACTTGAAGAGTAAAGACCTCCTGGAAAGTACTTTTTGTAAACGTCTAGCAATTATAGTACGCTATAATTTGGGACCTATACAGAGAACCCATGGGACAATATTGGTATGTGATATATCCCTGCTACTATATTTTCAGTACTGTGGACACTCCCTAATAAGACCATACTGGTAGCATGTCATCAAACCAATCCCATGACAATTTCTTAATGGATCAATGGATCAATAGTCTGACCTATGCACTAGTGGGGCAGTACTGTAATGTCTTCTTACTTGAGGGTCCAAAATACAGTAAAATAAGTAAATGACAAACAGTTCTTGCAGGTGTATATCTCTCTTTATTGACATGACTGCATTCCAATATAACAATATGTATAAAGAATAAGGGATTCCAGGTATATAAAAGTTTAAGCTACTACTGCAGTGTATGGTGAAGAGAGAAGGAGATGAACAGTGTTCTTGCCTAAATAGTAGTAACAAAATGAATAATCATAGTATAATACTAGTTACATGTCAACAGCACCATAATAATTCCATAAATGTTACAACACTGGCTGCATGGTAACAGCACAATAACAAATCGCTCGTTGCACGATACTTTTTGCATCTTCACAGCATTAAAGAAGGCTATCAGGAACGACTTACCCTCAACAAGTAAATTCAGTAATCCTCTGGGTCTCGGGTCATGACCCCCCCCCCCCCCCATAAATTTTATACATCAACACACAAAATATGACATCTGTCCATGTTAAAATATTTTGTAAAACATGGTTTTCACAATTTGAGCCTGGTGAACTCAAAAGACCATTGACCTCCGCCCAGATTAGGCTTCTTGTACTCAATGTGGTACAATTACATACCAAATATGCGATATTGTGTTTAGGGAAGTACGTTAGCATAGAGAGACAGGTAAGGGGGGAGTGAAGTAAATGTTTTGTGTTTTTTTTACTTCAAATTACCTTTGACCTCCGCCAAAAGTATGAATAGGCTCCTTAAATTTGATATGGTACATCTACAAACCAAATATGAGATCTGTCCAAGGTTCTCTTCTTGAAATATCATGTTCACAAGGTTTTCACAATTTGACCTCTGATGAAAAGACCTTTGACCCCACCAAAAACAATAGGATTTTTGTATTCAATGTGGTACTTCTACACACCAAATATGAGGTCTGCCCATGCTTCCCGTCTTCAGATATCATGTTTACAAGGTTTTCACAATTTGACCCTTGATGATCCCATATGACATTTGACCTCCACAAAAAAAACCATGCTTCTTGTCACTCAATGTGTTACTTCTACACACCAAATATGAGGTCTGCCTAAGCTTCCCGTATTGAGATATCATTTTTACAAGGTTTTCATAATTTGACCCTTGATGAGCCCAAATGACCTTTGACCTCCACAAAAACCCTGCTTCCTGTTCTCAATGTGGTACTTCTACACACTAAATATTATATTGGTCTGACCTTCCCTCCTTCAGTTTAATTGTCGTGTTTACAAGCTAGGCAAAAATGATCCCAAAACTCACTCGCCTGTCTCAAACACAATTGTGTTAATCTTCTAGAGACAAGGGGGTGCATAGGATGCTTCTAGAGTCCCTATGGATACTGAGTGCATGCAAGCCTCAACAATACAAAACTTTCATTTCCAAGGCATCGCTTATTCTCGAACAAGGTTCATTTGTAGTCCCCTCCTGGAAATTAACGGAGGACTTACAGACGAAAGTTGCTCTCCCTGCTCTCTCCAATCAGTGCATGAAGCTGCCTATACGAAACGGGAAGGCTAATGATACATTTCTGACCATAGACAACGCTTAAAAAAAATATGAAAACTAGTTAGGAAATAAATATTCTTCAACTATGATTTATCAAATTAGAACTATAGTACTGTAATATGAAGCAAATGTGTATCTAAGTGTGAAAGTCCATAGTATACAAAATGAATAGATTTTCAAGATTTGATCAGTGACGTATGAAAGACCATAGTATACAAAATGAATAGATTTTCAAGAGATGACCAGTGACGTGCACTTTGATGAGGGCCCTGGACCTCATGCATGCTCATTTTGCTGCATACCCATAGATGTGGGGCCGCAGGAAAAGCGCATACCCATTTGGAACTGTCATCCGATGATAATTAAGTTCTATAAAGCCAGCTTTTTCGATGAAAGTCCACGTGTTCTTGGCGCAGTCACAACCGGCGAAAAATTTCATGATAGGATGCATCAATCGTTGGCTGATGTGAGTCCAACTGTTGTAGTGCTCATCTCTGACATGCTCCACGAAGTAATACTTTCCATTCTAAAAACAAATAGGTTGACACGTTGTAAACCTTCATGAACAGTTTGGAGACATAATTTATTTTAAGATAGGTCTAGTGAGTCCTTGCCATCTGTTATATGAGAACACAAACGCCTGGCAATTTTACGTTCTAGAACTCACTAAGGTGGATCCGGCATACGAAGTTTGTTAAATCAATTGCAGTCTTACGTTGAGTAAATAACAATAGTACTAATTACCATTGGCAACCAAAACGTGAGAAAGCTGCTTTTAATAGGTTGCAATTTGATATTTCAACTTTCTCTTTTATTCTGATGAAATTTTAAGGAACTCTTTTTGATGCTGCACTGGAATAAAAAACTTCTTTGGGGGCGGTCATTGGGAAAGTGCAAAGAGGAATATTTTGAAATCACTCACTGGTTTCAGGACTCTTTTTATCTCATTCAAGGCAGCTTCCGTGTTATTGACTGAGCAGAGGACGTAGGTGCCAACCACTGCATCTACGCTCCCGTCCTTTACTTCTGCACTGATGTCCTCAATGCTGCCATCAATGATGTCCAACAACTGCACATGTGATGCTGCACTGGCAGATTCTTGTAGGTACTTGACACAATGGATGTTGGGCTCCAAAGCTAACACCTGTTACAGTTAAAAAAAATTATCACAACAAATATATATATAAATAATGAAAATTAATATTTAGGTTAAATTCAAAATATAGGTTAAGATTCAAGTCCAGTCGAGACTATTGACCTTCATCAATCAGAGATCCACATCAAGTAGAGGCATTTGACCTTAACCAATCAGAGATCCACATCACGTAGAGGCATTTGACCTTAACCAATCAGAGATCCACATCAAGTAGAGGCATTTGACCTTAACCAATCAGAGATCCACATCACGTAGAGGCATTTGACCTTAACCAATCACAGGCGTTTAAGTGGAGTCTTTGACCTTTACTAATCAGATGATCCACATCAAGTCGAGTCTCTTTACCTTCACCAATCAGAGTCTTTTTAAGTATATAGTCTTTTGCACGCACGTAGTCAAGTCGAGTCTTCAGACCATAAAAGATGGACCTGGGATGAATCATTACGGTACCACATGACGATACTGGTTATGATGACGGCCTATTGATAGTATGACTATGAGCATGACATTTAGAATGTAGCTGCACTTGGCCTAGGCCTACAGTACAAACGTCAAGAGGTAGATACTAAGTGTAAAACAGGTCATGTCGTAACTCTCAAGGGTAACCGGTTTCCTAACAACATCAAACAAAGTACGCAATGGCTTGGCCAAGTTAGCCAAGTCCGTATAGTGTACACCGTTAGGCTAAGTCTTGCATGAACCAATTAATTAGTCAAGTCAAGGGCCTAGTAATATATATACAGGCTACTAGTATACAGTATTGTACGGTGTTGGGCCTAACCTAATTAAGTTACTTTCATCATCTTGTACCTTGCTGCCGTCTGGAAAAAACTTAAAATTTGCACCCGCTCCAGCTCCAATTTCAAGCACTACTAGCACTCCATTTTCTTTTTGTAATTGCTTCATAGAAGCGAATACCTGACACTTAACTTGGCCCACGGCATTATTTGATACATACACGAGCCTTTTTAAACCCCGTGCAAGTACCCTCGGTTGTAGCCATCGGTATAATGGTACGATTAACCTAATAGAGATGACGATTAGGATAACGTAAATAAAAAGTTCTTGACAGAAGTGGCGATCTGGAGAGAGAGATACAGTCAAAGAAGACATGACACAACCAGAGTCAGAGCTGAACTGTCTTGTGTTTTACTGTAGCAGTACCACCTTTACATTCTATCTACATTACAACAAGGCACAAGAACAATAGACAATTACATAACACACATTCCACATAGGAGGGGAGAACCTGTAGGCCGTAGATTCTGCATTGAATTCTATCTAAGCGTAGCGCCACCATAACTTGGCGCTAAGCGTACAAGAAAATTGTGGCTCAAAATGCCTCCCAGATCGCTGGAAATTGCATCTAAGCTTGAAATTACTAGCGATATCATAAAAACATACAAAAAATATGCTCAAGGGGGGGGGGGGGGGGGG
>JAIPMN010007736.1:0-14562 GCA_020650975.1 Apostichopus californicus
AGGGGTCTAAGGGGAGGGGGTCTCCCCCTCCCCTTTGGAACATTTTTAGTTTTGAAACGTCCTTAGATGCAATCTGGTGCATATTTAAGTCAAATTTGGCACTGAAGAAGCTCCCGTTCTCCTTTTCTCTATTCAGCTTTCCTTCTTTCTTCCCCTTCCGCTCTCTTCACCTTTTCTCCTTTTGCCAAAAGACCCAAAATTTGCCGACAGACCCAAAATTTGCCGACAGCGACCAAATTATTGGGGGGGGGTGTGACACCCCCCACACCCCCCTGCTCGCTACGCCCCTGGGTGGGGGTGAGGGTGGGGTGGGGGTGAGGGAGGGTGTTAAAATTGGAGCTCATGAGGGGTATATGCGGTGAGTTTTGGTTGGTTGGTTGTTATGTGGGGGGGGGGGAGGGGAGCAATTCTCGAAAGGTATCTAAGGGGTGAGGTATATTGTGCATGCAAGGTGAATTAGAAGAGGCATAGAAGTGGTCGGAGGGAAACAATTAATATCCAAACTCATTCCCCTCTAATACTATACTCAAATCCAGTCTCAGTTCTTTACTTAAATACTTCCCCTCTATTTAGCATGGTTTTTTTCCATTCGATGTCAACCACACTAAAAAAATGTCGGCCCTTTTTGTTCTTTCTGACTAACAACGGTTACGACTCTAACGGTTCGAGCGTTTGTACAAATCTTTAATTTGAAAATGATTTGTTCATACATACCTTTGACTGGAAAATATCTCACTGGTTACTAATTCACAACTTCAAGTTAAGCGTCAGCGTTAGGCGTCAGAGAATTGAAATAGGACTGTACTTGGAAACGATGTGTTGTGTCGTTTTACGTTTTAAAACATGCAAGACTAAAATAGCATGAGTGTACTTACCCTATGAACAGATAACCGGATCTTACGGAAGCCGAGAGGTTCCGTCGTGTGCCTCTATATACATATGCCTTAGCCACAAATGCGTTGTAACTTGTATACATGTTAGGCCTAGGAGTAGGAAGTAGGAGGGGTTGACGGCATATCTATTGCAAGAAGTGGGCCAACTGCCGAAAAGCCGTACACTATCAGACTTCCCATTTCCGATGGTCGCTTCGCAGTAATAAAAAACTCACCAAAGACCCTCATGGTTTCCTACCTAAGGATAAAGCCCGAAGTTTAGGCCTAGACCTACTTCAAATGCTACGTACATAAAGAGCCTTACGATCCAGCCTAGGCCTAACAAAGTATATCTAGCCTAGGCCAAGTATAGACTAGTATTTTGATAGAATGTAGTTAGTGTTACACACTAATTATATAGAAAGCTAGTTCGAATTACAAATTGACCTTGCTTTAGGCTCGAAAGCCTTCTGTACAACGTGCACTGCAATGCCATTATTATTGTTAAAAGTACTGTTGAGTAGCCTAGCCTATTTTGTACAGAATTATGTTGAAAAAATTCCAACAGGGGTCTCCTTAGACTCTGTTGCTCCAGCTGGAATGCTTAGGCTCTTAGGGATAGTTTTTTTTTGATCATTTTAAACATTTACCTTTTAATGAGCATTGTTTACCTGGATGTCACATCCATCTGTGTTGATGGACAGTCGGATGTGGCACATGATATTGGGGTAGGAAGCATCAAAATCTCTTGAATATTCTGCTGGCATCAATTCCTTTTAACCAATCAGTGTCTTAATTGGCTAGAACTATTTCTTCTGGTAATTTATCCCATAATTTCCATGCTCTGGTGGAAAAAAAAAAGATTGCTTTCTGACTTCTAAACTGTGTGTTTGTACTGGTCTACAGTAATTATCATCTTGTGTCCTCAGAGCTGCTTTTCTTGTCCACAAACTTGAAGTATGTCTCTGGGTCTATTTTGTTGTTACCGTGCATGATATAACATACACTTAATTCGGGTCCTGCCTCATATGGCGTTGTTTTTCCAGTGTTGTCAAATGTATAGGATACTGAGTCTTTATTCATATTCTAAATGTTTTAATCCTTCCTCAGATTGATGTCTGTCCGTAGAAGTGGTTTCCTTGTTATAACCTATAATTTACCCTTGCTGTGGCCGAGTGGATAAAGGCAGTCGCATTTGCAGCAATGAGGCTTAGCAATCGGGAGGTTCCGGGTCCGATACTCGGCCGGGTCATAGTAAGGTGGGTTTTTTCATCCAAGAGCAATCTACGGTTTTCCCATCGAAAATGACTTTCTAAATTGAAAAGATTCCAAATTTGAGTTAAATGTTGAATTGGAAGCCACCTGACGTGTAACAGTTGTAATTCATAAGCCCTTGCAGGTTTTTTCCACATTATTCTTCTATTGAGAGAATACCCAGCATGTGGGTTATTATAGAACAGCTCATTTATCTACCATGAAACCCATCTGCCATTTCTGAGTCTAGCAGTACAATGATTGGCCAGATCATGTTGTAATATCCTTGTTCCCGATTGTGAACCACTAAAGTGAAGGTTTGGTTACATAATATCTAAAGTGAAGGTTTGGCGTTCCATGATATCTTGTTATGATGTTATTATTGTTTGTAACAACTATGGTCCACTCTCTTACACTGCGGGCTGCATAGCGACATGTATGCATGCATGTATACACGTGGAATTAATTCAGTCTAATTAATCTACGGTAGTACAGGGCACAGCAGTGGTGTCAGAGTTTAATAAAGTCGAAACCTCGAAGGCAGAACATGGTTTTTGCGTTATATAATTACCCGACTCGACTACTTTGAGGATTGGGTGATTAACCGTCCTTAAAAATCCTTATGTCTGCTCTATTTTTAATTCTGTGTACCACATTTAGCGTCATCCAACAAAATTTGCTAACATATGGTAATTCAAAATTACGCAGCCTTAAAATTGAGGAACCACAAAAAGTGAAAACTAAAAGACATTAATGTTCAAATAAACTTGTCTTCCTTGGAATATGCAAATATGGTTGACATGTCAGTGTACTGTTAAGGAATGGCAACAGAACAAAAAATCATGTAAATAATTGAGTAATTTACGTACCCAGATAGACAATAAATGGAGAGTTAGCGTCGTTTTATTTTTCGTTCAATCGTATCTCTCGTTCAATCACCCTCTTTCACCAATCTGTGCAATTCTAATAGTTTGGATAAAATCAATTATATACTTTAATTACTATGACACTTAACTTAAGCTTAGATACAGGATATTTTAATCAAAAGTATCTTAGTACCAATAGGTGTAGTAGCCCAATTTGATTGGGGGGGGGGGGGGGGGGCGACTTGCCCGAAAAATATAACCACAATTTTGTACACGTAGGCATGCATCGGTTATTACATCGCATGCCCAATAACATACAATCATTTGCCGTGTTATTACCCTTCCATATTGGTTATAATTTGGGGGAAGTCATTACAATAATAATAATAATATAAGTTTATCCATTGAAAAACACATTGCAATTTATATTTCTTTCAGTAGGTGCCCGAAAAATTCTCAGCATATTGCCCAAATTTTCAAAAAATATTTGGTTTGGGGGGGTGCTGCAGCGCCCAGCCCCCCGCCTCCTACGCCTATGTCAGTACCAGGGTAGGGGTTGGTTTATGGGTAACGCCTTGCGAAGACTTGAGATCCTTGCGAGACTAGTTTCGATGATGGCTAACTTCTGTTCCAACTGTTAGACTAATCTTTGAATATATTTATATGGATAGGCATAGTGTATATTAACACTGGACAGCAGTAGCAGTCATGCTTAGGTCGAGTAACACTAACAGGTTAATAGGTAATAACTAATAGGGTAGGTCAGCATAAAGGCTATACAGGGCTTCTGAACGTAGGAAAAGCAATGATATGGTCTTCAATCTGGCGGTGATTTCAATCACTCTCCTCTCTTGCATGTACGATGCAAGCATTTATACCAGTTCAGCTTTGTTCTGGTTCTTTCTTGCATAATCTCGTTGCCTCGAGAAGTTTCCAGCATCTTCGCAAGTCACTCACTAATTTACACATTTTGTAGCGAAAGTTGTAGAAAGTTTCCAGGGAAGTCTCTTGGAATGTCAAGAGCTTAAAACTAATGCAAGTGTTACTGTATCCTAATGATACGAAGAGCTCTACAATCGTTGATACACTGTCAACCTTCAGGCCCTTTCACTCCATCAGAGATGTTTCAAGCCAGAGATGTTTCAAAGTAATATGGAGAGTGAATTACCTACAGTACTTAAAGGAAACTACTGAACTTGTGAGAAGTATCAATAGTATTATAGCAAGCTAAAATTTTGAGGCTTAAATTGATGATCTTTTTGAGTATGAAGATGCTTTACGTTGAGAAATATTTGTCTACTTCTTTTAATCTCATTGCAGAATGGACCCATCCCAGGATCTAGTACACTTTAGTTAGTGTGACAGATTTCAGAAGTCTATACAACATGAGGGATGCTCTTCAAACTGTGTAGTAATTCACATTATGTAAGTGCTTATAGTTTGAAGAATTTGGATTCCATTCAGAGATGGTCATCGATGTAAGTTATGTTTATGAAATAACAAATTTTCTACCATATATGGTATGATGATTAAATAAATAGTGTTTTAACTCCATTTCATGCATAAGATCCCGTTGTTTTTAAACAATACTTTTTTGGTACGAATGTCTAATAAATTAATCACATGATGAAGATTAAGTACTTTTTGGCCCAAAATTTTGGGCCTTTTCACAGATATCTAGCAAATGAAAATTTCAAGTCAAAATGAAAGTGTCCCGTCGTTCTTTGTTATTGTTTTGGTCGAGATGAAAATATTAATCGGACCTTATTCTTTCCTCTCAATCTTGGCAGAAATTTTTGGGAAAAAAGAGTACAAGTGTAGAGAGAGGTAACGGATAGTTTCTCTTTTATAACGGTATGCATAATGGGGAAGTTAGATCGAGTGTTCTACCGAAGGGAGAATTGTGAAACTTTCATTTAAACAGCGAGAAGTTACAATTTGGGTTCAAACCCTGTTGCCATGATTTGAAGCAATTGGAGGAGATTTCAAGTTTTGTGGATTTTCAAGAGAACAAACAAACCTTATTTTTTTTAAGCTCCATTCAATCTGGCTATGTGCATTTAAGAAAACTTAATCATTACTCAGTCAATGAAACACCCGATCATTTTCATTTTTATAGGTAAAAAGAGTCTTAAGGTCTAAAGTCAGTTATAAATCCACAAATTTCAAAATGTTATGGTCACAGAAATGTAAAGCAAGTAGATGTTATTGACTTTCTGCGAAAATCGACAATTTTAACTAATGATAAATCATATTCTGTGGTATAGTGTGTATATATATATATATATATATATTATATATAATACCACAGAATAAGATTTATCATTAATTAAAATTGTCGATATTTCATTGTGCTATTAGGTTGGTTATGCCTTACTCTGCATAATGCATTGCTCTGATCATGTGAGACAGGTCAGCAGGTAATTAGTATAATAAATCAACAATGCAGCACACAGAGAGACTTGAACCAAGAGGGTATAATTTATCGCACCGCCAAATGCTGTACAAAATGCTATAAAAGTGCAAAGATGTATAGCAGTTTTATTTTACACAGGCAACCTTTTAGTATTTTGTTGAGGAACAATCAAAGTCTTCAAAACTGCTCTAGAAAAATGTGAGTACTAATTAAATGATCCCTTTGTGCTATGCAGTGAATAATTTATCCAGTATCGCACAGCAGAATGTTGTGCAAAATGATATAAAAGTGCAAATATGTATAGCAGTTTTTTTTTACACAGGCAACCTTGTAGTATTTTGTAAAGGAACAATCAAAGCCTTCAAAACTGCTCTAGAAAAATTTGAGTACTAATTAAATTATCCACTCCTGCTATGCAGTGAATAATTTAGTGTTCAAATTTGTGTAGTAATTTTTAAAGGCTCTTCATTTAATCCTCTATGAAATGCTATGTTTTGTGTACGTAAGAAAAACTGTATTTAAAGCAATTTGATCATGTCAAACAGCATCTTGCAATGCGATGCTGGATAATTTCTTCCCTGCTACATGCGTGTATTAAGGGTATTGCAGCCATTTAACCGTCTTAACAAATTTGTGGAGCATGTTGGTAATTTGGAATTGAAAACATTCTGCTTGGCAGGTTCTTGAAACAGTGACTCCAATGGTTCTCTGGTCCAAAATGGTATATACAGCAGAAAATGCATCCTGGTGATTCTATGAAAGGTAGCAGGATGAAGTATGTTGGTATTGTCTTAAATTGACAAGAAGCAAATTGATAATATTTTGTACAGAATATGTGCTCTCCCTCCCCCTGTTTTGGCCCCTCCCTCATCACTGAACTGCTATTATAGTATTTAGAGTAATCGACAAGAAACTGGATTGATTATGCTTTAAAAATTTAAGCAAGTGTGTGGATGAATCATTTTGGTAATCTTACTGTATATATCGTTGTAAGTATGTAGCAGAAGAGTCTGTTCCATTCCCAGTGGCTGAAATAGAAAAAGAAAATGCAGGCTACTCCCTATTTCTCTAGGCCAAAAACCACATCCTTTTAGAGACATTTGTATATCAAAATCATGAATTGTTGAAATATGGTGATAAGTTTGTGAAATGCATTCCGGCCCACTGATAACTTAAAGGCATGCAATGAGGACTCGCCCCAAACCGCATGCCACCAACTGTAAAAAGTTAACTTTCTGTTGCTTGCAAGTGAAGTTTTTTCTTGTCGCTACAAAATGCAGACAGACTGACAGTAATGAAACGTGATACCTTGTTAACTTTAGCTGGACATGAGATGTCCATCGCTGTATCGTTTGTACACTGTGCTGTGGGTACTGACCGCAGCTGTATGTACTGAGTGTACACTAGTGTCTAATTACCGACGGTAGCAAGCTGTGTGTGTATTTTCTGGGATCGATGGTGGTGTCTAACACTTCTGTTACACCTCATTCGAAACTAGGTCAGATTACCGGCATTAGACGTTTCTTTGTGCGCGAGTCTTCACACCCTTTAATATAAAGTCATTTTCATCACTTTTCAGAGCCTGACATGACACATCTCAAGCTGGCTGTCTGTCTTTGGGAAAGAGTTGCTACAAGTGGAACATACCAGATCAAAGTTAGCTGCAGTCAGATAATAGTTAGGGTTAAATCTGGCCGTAGGAATATATCGGCAGATCCGATAGATGGTAGTATAGGAGAGAGTGCTTGGAGGCTGGACCATAGGTTACTGCTCACACAGCATGGTATATGTGGTATATGGTATGTGTGGTATATGTGGTATTTGCATATGGTATATGTGGTATATATGGTATGGTATATGTGGTATATGTATATGGTATATGTGGTATTTCACACTGTGTATGTAGAACCATTACATATTAAAAAGGACATAAAGTGGTTATTTAAATAGCAGTGTAAGTTATTCATAATTTTGAGGACTTCAGAAACTACCATTCGAGATGTTGTTTTGTTGCGGTTCACCAATGACTTAACTTAATGTGTTATACTCCATATAGAATTGCCTTCAATCCATCCAACCGTTTAATTTGAACTCTTTCCAAGCTGTTTTAAGTGTTGCCACTAAAATAGCTTGGATGCCATCCAAGTGTCTGGACCAACTGTTTAATTTGATTTCCTTCAAAGTTATTCCAGCGGGTGTAAGTGTTTTCGCTTCAAGTGAAGTCAGCACGGATGTCATTTAAGGTGCTTAGATTCCAGGGGTGGGCAGCCTTTTGAATGAACGGGCCAGATATAAGGAGTGAAACATTGACTGGGCCGCAGTGGCGGAGCTAGGGGTATTGGTCAGAGGGGGCGAGAATGATCTGTAGGGGCGCCTTCGACACTATCTAAGCGGAGCGCCACCACGAGTTGGCGCGGAGCGCACAGAAATTTTTTGAGTAAAGATACTCCCTAGATCGCCGGAAATGACCCTTTCCGGGCCTTGCTAATTTGCAGATAAACGAAGAATAAATAGCCCTTAGAGCATTTTGTCAGAAAATTACACCAACAAATTGTGACAAATGTCAATAGGTAGATGAGAGCGCAATAAAAAAGTCAATAATCGCGAATAAGTAAAAAGTGGTAAAAAGCTGAAAAGGGCGCCAGTCGTCCATTTGAGTCCGTCGGGGGGGGGGGGGCATTCGCCCCCTGACTATATGGACGCTCCGCCACTGCTGGGCCGCACTATAACCAACGACCTGCTGTTGATTTCAAACCTTTGCAGCAGCGTTTGAAGCTGAAGCGAAGAAACCAAGTGTTTTCTGTTGCCCCAGTTTTGTCTTGAGTTCTGTAATTTACATGTTCCTATCTTCAGGAGCCATAACTTGTAGGTATCCTCATGATGCGTGTCATAGTGGCGCTTCACATTGTACTCTTTGAATATTAATACAATGGTGCCTTACAAGAGGCAGTGTGGTTTTCCATTATGTTCAACAAAGAAATAATCTGTAGTCCAAGACTCGTTAAAAGGCATTGAAGACTGGCCCAAACCGCGTGCGGCCATCTGAAAAAGTTAACTTTCTGTTGCTTGCAAGTGACGTTTTGTTCGTGTCGCTACAAAATACAGATAGTACACTAATGAAACGTGATACCTTGTTATCTTTAGCTGGACCTGAGATGTCCATCGCTGTATCGTTTATACACTGTGCTGTGGGTATTGACCGCAGCTGTATGTACTGACTGTATACTAGTGTTTAATTACCGACGGTAGCAAGCTGTGTGCATATTTTCTGGGATAGATGGTGGTGTCTAACACTTCTGTTACACCTCATTCGAAACTAGGTCAGATTACCGGCAGTAGACGTTCCGTTTTGCGCGAGTCTTCACACCCTTTAATGAGTCACAGTCTTGTAGTCCTGTAGTTGACTAATTAATTCATCTCTCTCTCCCTCCTATTTGTTTATATGTTTAATGACCTTTCTGTGTCTTACAGGGAGTAGTGCTATATACAATAGACAAGCCTACAAAATATTTTTAGATCATGTTCTTTCACACAATGCATTTCACCTTACCTAATATTTGATATGCACTTTTTTGTTTACATTGTGGCAAACCAAATAAATGAAAATGAAAAAATGAAATATTTGTTTTTTCTTCCTCTCTTTCGTCTTCACAGGCAAAAGTATATGGGTGGCATCTTTCTCAACGTGGGCATGAACATACACGTCGATCCGAACAGTCCCAGTATGTATCATATTGATTGTAGCGTTATCTTTTACATTTTCATCAAATGCTTTAACACAGACAGTCTTTAAAGTTATTCTTTCCAAAATCAGTCCTTACAAATCCAGTGGGTTTTTACAATGAACTATTGTTATAACCAGAAATATGTGAATTAGACATCAGGGAGTGCACAGGCTTAATATGCGAGCAGTCCAGTAAGATTTGCTGATATGTAGTTAGCTTTAAATACGGAAATCCTTCACTGACGATCGCTACCGAGGTATTATGGTTTGTTTATGTTCTGAATATTAACTTCACTCCCCACTTACCTGTCTCCCCACAACCCCAGCACCTCGTACTACCTTGCCTAGAATAACCTGGTAACAGTTTTACACTGTATGCCCTACTGGCAGAAAAATGCAAGTGTCGTTTTTTTTTGGCTACTGGTAAACAGCAAAATCCACTGGCCTTTATGTAATAAAATCTTATATAGCGCACTACGCGCTACATCTGTGCGCTTTACAAACAATCTAGAATATACAATGACATAAAACAGTAAATACATAAAACAGTAAATACATATACCATATACAGATATATACAGGAATATGAGATCGAAAAACGATTAAAAACCAGAAAAAATTTAGCCAGTAAAAAATAGCCTTAATTTTTGAGGCCCGCAATTGCTTCTCTTCCTTTTCATTTCCAAATTGGTGCAATGTCGAGCTGGGATTTTGTCAAAGAATTGGTCTGCATTTTGTCCGCAATTTTACCGAAAACCGCCAACTATGGCTAAAAATTAGGAATTGATGAAACCCAAGACAAACCTGCTACAAAATTTATCACCAAATCCATCTTTAATTGATCGATAAGTAAATGATTCTTGATTCGTTGCCAAAAGTTACTACTTTTGAAAAGCTCTTTAAAAATTTCTTTATATTTAAATCATTTGAATATCCGTTTCTAATGATTTCCTTCCTGACAGATTCACATACAGACGTTGCCTGTGAATACAAGGATACGGTGCCTATCTATGCCTTTGGGTTTCGTACTCATGCTCACGGACTGGGAAAGGTCATAACAGGTTTCAGGATCAGGAATAACGAATGGGAGGAAATAGCCCAAGGAAATCCTCAATGGCCACAGGTGAGTCGTGGTGTTGTGGTCGGGAACCTTTCGAGAAAAGGTAGCCACAGTAATGATCATGTCTGCAGATTAAAAGAGACTTCTGAAGCCAAGATCGACACAGTTGGGGTGAGGATTTGTGGGCAGCATGCAGAAAGGTAATGAAGAGTCTGCTGGGAAATGTACCTCCTCCTCCCTCACACCTGCCCTGCTGCCTCTCGTTCTGCATTGTTAGTTGTCTCAAGGCAGCTTAAAATTCTCGAAAGCATTCTATTTAAAGGGTGTGAAGACTCGCGCAAAAAGAAACGTCTAATGCCGGTAATTTGACCTAGTTTCAAAAGAGGTGTAAAACACCACCATCGATCCCAGAAAATACCCACACAGCTTGCTACCGTCAATAATTAGACACTAGTGTACAGTCAGTACATACAGCTGCGGTCAATACCCACATCACAGTGTATACACGATACAGCGATGGACATCTCAGGTCCAGATTAAGATAACAAGGTATCACGTTTCATTACTGTCTGCATTTTGAAGCGACACGAACAAAACGTCACTTGCAGCAACAGAAAGTTAACTTTTCAGATGGACGCACACGGTTTGGGGCGAGTCTTCAATGCCTTTAAAATATCACTTACAGAGCTGGTCTTGTCATGCAAACTGGACTCTTAGAACTTTGGATAAAATATCTTTGAAATTTAAACTGTTATATAAAACTTGAATATGATTTAAGAACAGCCTGTTGGATTGTGAATTTCGATAACAGATAGAAAAATAGAAAAATGAGTTTATATTCTGAATTGCAGATAACGAACAAAAAAGAAAGCATGTAGGAAATATAACAAGACAGGATTTATTTCTAGTACAACTACTTCAGGAAGTTCCTTACGATGTTTCACCAAATAATCCACATATTCAGAACGATTCTATTTCAAAATGACTAGAACTCTCTGTTTTACGATTTGCCGGATGTTGTAACATTAAACATTGGCGTACTTATTAAGTGCATCATTGGTTTACCTCACAAACAATGCAAGTGGATACTACTTTTAGACACCTGTATTTGAATTAATGATAGCGCTTATTTATTACAAAAAGGTTAAAGGGTGCTGTTATTGCATGATTCATTTGTTTGATTATTTCATCGGTTACTAGATAACAATGGTGTTCATCACTGACGCATTTATGTATGATGCTAGGCAGTGGAATGAAAAGTACTTTTCATTCCACGGCCAAGTATGGCTGACGAAGATCCCAGCGCGACCGAAAATTCCAATATATCTTCTACAACAGTAGTTCTTATTTGTCAATCATGAGTCATATCTTATTTCTCTGCTTTTGTCTAATTAATATTTTCTTTTGGAATACACATGGATATTCTTTATAATATACATATATATTTATATATTCAAGAACTACTGAGGAAATTCATGTATCGTTTTCTTCGTCTAAATTATCCAGGCTTTCTACCCGATGGATGAAATTTACCAAATCCAGAGAGGTGACGTCATAGCAACCAGATGTACCTTTGATGGGACCAAGACAGACCATGAAGTACATGTTGGGTGAGATCTTCAAATTCTGTCTCAAAAATATTTCAATTTATGCTAACTTTCCTCTCGATCTGCCTACATTTATACTCTTAGTTACGCAACTTTTCAACTCATAATATTTATATGCACCTTCCATTAACTCACGGGATCGTTTAATCCGACTATTCGTTAGAATTTGTTTTTGTGTAAAAGTAAGTTGGCCTGACATTTCGATCCTAGCAGGATCTTCTTCAAAGGCTAAATGACAAGTAACAGTAACAGAAGGGACAAAAACACACACAGAATACAGACAGGTTAATGAGCATGGTGAACACAAAGAGATAGATGTAAGGGGATTAGTAGACTAGTTGTATTCTGTTCGTGTTTTTGTCCCTTCTGTTACTGTTACTTGTCATTTAGCCTTTGAAGAAGATCCTGCTAGAATAGAAACGTCTTCTTACTTTTACACATTCTCCTACACAGGCTCTCAAGTGGATAAGCAGTTTGCTAACAGTTTTATTTTATTTAGAATTTGTTTTTGAAAGAGGAGAGAAATTATTAGCTGTATCACTCACAGACAAACCTGTGCCACAGGTTAACAATGTGTGGAAACCAGTTACCAGTAAGCAACCACAGGGATGTTGTTTGAAAAATGTTGATACACACCGACACAGAGTTGTCAGTTTGTACCCTTTGTCTCGAATTACCACAAGATTTTTTACCCGAGCAAATGTGAAAATTTGTCGGTTTTTTTCTGCGCCAGAGAATTGTCCAAGTCGCATATGCATTGTATTGTCCTTGGATTGGTTCGTCGCGGGTTTGCCGCACTTTGTCACCAATCACAAAGTCCATGAGTTTTCGAACATTTTGACATGCTTTAGGCTGATGTGAAGACATGTGATTTTGCCTGTGAAAATGGTTGCAAAAACATAAGTTTTCCATGCGAGTTGATTTGTATTCTCCGCAGGTTGCTATGGTTCACTTTGTAAGGTATAATTCAAACCAGTAAGCTCTTTGTATAATTTGGTGTTAAGATCTTATCTGTCTGCTGTCTTTTTCAAAAAACTCTGTTCAGATTAAAACATCAGGTTCTCTTACTTTTACTACCTCTACCCAGATGGTATGTTCCCGTTTTTATTCAGTAACAGGCAGGTGTCTAACATCTTATTTTGCTCTTTAGGATTCGTGGACAGGTCAACCGCGATTTTTTTTTTTTAATACCGTGTAATATTTCTCGCACAGGTCAAAACACACAGACGAGATGTGTAATCTGTACATCATGTACTACACGGACAGTGCCTTGGGGGAATCATTCAAGGTTTGCAGCCTCCAGGCAAGTAGTGACCTCTTCTCTCACCTACCCCTCGGCTGGGACACGGATACGCCCCCAGCGAAGATGCCCTCGTCAGACGGCGGCGACGACACCATAGAACCGGAGATCGATGACGACGACGACATCAACATGTTGGAGGACAAATTAAAGACAGATGTTCAAGACCAAATACAGCGAATAGGTGGCGATGATGATGACGGAGACGGTAGTCACGACGACCAACATGAGGGGCACGAGGAAACAGGCAAGGCAACAACGCCAGTATCCTCATCTAAAGATGCAGAAGAAGAAGAAGAAGAAGGAGAGGAGGAGGACCCTTCGGGGGCAAGAGGTACGTAACCACTTTAAATAGTTATGTTGTCGTGGGAACTGCTTGAAGCTGCAATTCAGAGAGCAAACCGAGGATTTAGTCTGTGTACTCTCAAGTCCTATGTGGTATAAATTCTCTGAACAGTCAAGTCAAATTTTTTATATAGTGAAATAAATGTGTAAGATTTCAAAATATTAGTTTTGTATTTTTTAATCGCGATTAATTTCTATCGATGAAAAAGTGTCCGATGACGATATGTCGAGAACCGACTGGAACTTGTCATTACAAATTGCATTAATCATTATTTGGTGGAAAAAAGAAACAAAATACTCGTGAGTGTCTTATTTTCCACAATGGCAATCCAATTTTGAATGATCTTTGAGTAGGTTTCGTCAAATAATACCGACCAACTCGCAATAAGCTGCCGAGCTCGAATATTTTGTTACGTTTGGATGTTGTGACTCTTGTGCTAAATAATCTTGTTGTTGTTTTTATTGTTTAATTTTTCGTCTCGTAGTGCTGAATGAAGTCCCAAACTGGGTAGCAGCAGGAGTAGCATTAGGACAAGTAGGAGGCCTGGATACAGACTCACAGGACAATGTCAAAGTCTTTCACAGAGGGGACAGAAAATGGGAAGTAGAGTGAGTTTTTAATAAAAAAATTATTTGTTCTTCCATATCCATCTTTTCAACCCACAAATTTATGCAAATTTGACCAATTTAAGCAAACAGACGTTCACGCAGGCATTCTGGATACGTCGTGAAGGAGGTGTAAGCTATTCATCAAGCTGCCTAAAACTGGCATCAGTTTATCTGCTGATCATAAATGAATAGCTTGGTGTAGCTTTGTATTTCCCAAGGGTTAGGGAGCCAATGGAAGCTCATTTTGAAAACCTATCCGTGCGATGATAATCTTGGATAAAACACCGGGTTATATCAACCCTTCTCTTTTGATGAGTGTTCAGAGCATTAAGAGGCATTCATGCAACCATTATTGCTTCACTTTCTAGAATGAGGGAGGGGCAGGGTTGGCATTTTCCCTGGAAAAACCTGTTTTTCCCACTAAGCGGTAAAAACCAGGTAAAAACCGGGAAAAACTGGTAAATACCGGTAAAAACCGCCTCCGTCTCGAAACCTAATATTACTTGTCC
>JAIPMN010007737.1:0-12218 GCA_020650975.1 Apostichopus californicus
TCTTCCACATGGTAGCCTAACACCACACTCAGTCAATGGGAAATCTAGCTAAGCCTAACCATCTGTTTATTCGCTGAAATTGTGACGCAGTTATAAGATATCCATGGAAATACTTTCATTGTTGCTGTTACGTTCGACCACATGGTTGCCTAACACCACACTAAGTCAATGGGTAATCTAGCCTAGCCATATCTGTTTAGTAGCTGAAATTGTGACGCAGTTATAAGGTATCCATGGAATACTTTCGTTATTGCTGTTATTTTCGACCACATGTTAGCCTAACACCACACTAAGTCAATGGGAAATCTGCCTAACCATCGGTTGCATTTTTTTTTTTTAAATCACACTTTGCGTAGGATTCGGGTAATAAATTAGGAACCGGGTAGTGTCGCGTCAGGCGGGTACCTTCGTTATAGCTGTTATCTTCGACCACATGGTAGCCTAACACCACACTAAGTCAATGGGAAATCTGCCTAACTTTCGGTTTGCAAATTTTTTTTTTTTAAATCACACTGCGTAGGATTCGGGTAATAAATTACGAACAGGGTAGTATCGCGTTGGGCGGGTACCTTCGTTATTGCTGTTATCTTCAACTACATGGTAGCCTAACACTACACTAAGTCAATGGGAAATCTGCCTAACCGTCGGTTTGCCAAAAACACAAAAATGAAAAAAATCACACTTTGCGTAGGATTCGGGTAATAAATTAGGAACCGGGTAGTATCGCGTCGGGCGGGTACCCGGGTAACCCGTGCAAACACTAAATTTTACCGATAAAATGTTGTTAAATTTAATCAATTTGTAGCTACAATTTATACAGGAGAAACAGCCCTCGCAACACCAAAAAGAGCCCCCGTCATTAGTAAAACAGCCCTCGTAAAAAATCTGCTTGTGCTGAAAAGAGCCCTCGTCACCAAAAAATTATTTTGAGCCCTGGTTGGAGGTCAATTGGAATTATATTTGTCACCTGAGAGGTGCTGGAATACAGAGTATGCACCTATTTTTGTGACAATTCTCAAAGTACTTTCCAAGTAAGAGGTCAGTTTGAAATGTTTAAATACAGTCTAAACACGAAGACAATTTTTTTCTATCAATGTTGGGGAGTCAAATCCCTCCTGAGCCCTTCTGGTAACGTCCAGAGAATATGTATACATGTGACCTAGGTTTCTTCGTACAGATACAAGGTGGTATTCTTATCAGCGATCGTCATGCAGGAAAGGTATTACAGCTACTGTAGAAATGTCGAGCAGATGTTTATACGCACTGTACTACACAGAGCGTACAGTAAGCTGTTCCACACTGTAGAGAATATACGGAATTGATATCTGAGTCTGAATGTTGCCATATCAAATGATACAACAGGAGACAGGTGGAACATTCAGCAAAAATATCCAATCAGCCTTTCCTGTTTTTCTGAACATCATGAAGAACAGGATCACTATGAATTCGAGCAAATTGGCAAATTCCTTCTTCGTATCTTATTAATGCCGACTAACATCGTGTGTTATGTGCAACACAGTTATTAATGCCGACTACCATCGTGTGTTATGTGCAGCAGTTAATGCCGACTACCATCGTGTGTTATGTGCAGCAGTTAATGCCGACTACCATCATGTGTTATGTGCAACAGTTATTAATGCTGACTAACATCGTGTGTTATGTGCAACACAGTTATTAATGTCGACTACCATCGTGTGTTATGTGCAACACAGTTATTAATTGCAGACTACCATCGTGTGTTATGTGCAACACAGTTATTAATGCCGACTACCATCGTGTGTTATGTGCAACACAGTTATTAATGCCGACTACCATCGTGTGTTATGTGCAACACAGTTATTAATGCCGACTACCATCGTGTGTTATGTGCAGCAGTTAATGCAGACTAACATCATGTGTTATGTGCAACACAGTTATTAATGCCGACTACCATCGTGTGTTATGTGCAGCAGTTAATGCCGACTAACATCATGTGTTATGTGCAGCAGTGTCTGATCGTCCCTTCATCCGGGTCTATCACTTTGGTACAGGTACAAATCAGTCTGAGTCTAATGGTGGGCGCACTGAATGACTGGAGTAAACCTACATGGCTGATCTATATACTGTACAATCATGATCTTGACCTTTTCACATTTGAGTAATATGCACTTTTGGTCAACATTTTACAACTAATGTGGTAACGATTACGCCAATATATGTAATTCATTACCTCATATTAAATTTTACTATCAAAATCCCTTCCTCATAAAACCACTTACTAGGAACCATAGGTAATCCCTGACCCCCCTTTTCTTTTGTGGCTGCGGACTTATTGAAAAGAGCCAGGAGTTTTAATGTCCCACCAACGTAGCTCTCTAAAACAAATATTAGTTATTTGCAATAAGTAACTAAATGATATGTAAATGTTGTTGCTTTTAAGATAACGTGATATCTATTGTACAGTTATAGGGGTGCTCATCACAGAGTTATTACTTAAACCAAACTCAATCAGAAGCTGAGAACTTTCCTTATGTAGAACACAAACGAATGATAGAATCTTTCGTAAATTTCGGCAAATACATCTTCAAAAGACACTTGACCTCCACCCAAAAGTCATTGTACCCGAAAACCAACAGTTCATGAGACTCGCCAAAGCTGAACGTATTGACTTAAGCTGTTGACGAAGGTATCCATATTCTGGAACGTTGCCAACCTCAAATGCAACTGAAATCAACTAAATTATTCTCAATCAAGAATGCATAGAATTTACTTTATAGACATTCAATATGAGAGTCACCACATCGATAGTTGACTTACTGTACGACTATTACCATGGACGCTCCGCCACTGGTATCTTCCAGTACCTTAAAAGTACTTAGCTGATCCTTGTAGTGAAAATATAAAGAGGGTAAACTATAAACACAGTGATTCAAGTTTCCCTATTGATGCAGTGATATTGTGAACATGCGTATGAAACCCATGTACCATAGAGATTCAGCATTGTGTCAATATTGTTTACCAGAAACTTAACATTCATCTTTTTGTTCTCTTGTACATTATATTCATATGTAACACGGCCAAACATGTCAATAAAAAAAAAGTCCTGGTTTTATGCTGTGTGAAATCATAAAGCCCAAGCTACAAACCAGTTTAATGAAAAATGGTAGAGAAAAAACGACTCTGGAAAAATGATATTAATAATCTTCCTGCAAGAGAAAATACTTTTCTTGTATTATTTATTCAATACTCAAATGTTAAATTGGACAAGATCATGTATGTATGTATGTATATACAGTATATGTATGTACGTACAGTATATACAGTATGTATACAGTACTGTATAGATGATTATTCTGTATAAATACTTGGAAATTCTTGGCCAATTTCCAGTTTGCAGTCTTTGTTTCATTCTGGTATTAAATATACTACCAGCAATATTAACAATACCTAGCTATCAGTTCACTGAGCTGTGCAAAACATCCCTGGCACTGCACAGTATAAGAATTATTCAGTCCTAATACTATATATACCGAATGGCTTTATAATTATGAGTTAAATAGTTATCAGACTCTATATGTAAAGTGAATTTACTATAATTATTTAATTTCCCAGAGAAGTTGACACGGTTTCTTCCGGAAGAAACCTATTTCTTCCGGGGACGTGGAAGAAACTGGAAGAAACCTGTTTATTCCAGGTTTCTTCCAGTTTCTTCCGGAAGAAACTGGAAGAAACCGGAAGAAACTGGAAGAAACTGTGAACATTGGCATATATGCAGCACACTCAAATACATGTGAAAGAGACAAATAGCTTACCACCATCTGACTGAAATGCATACTATTCAAACCATCAAAATATGATATTTTTGTGTTGATTATAATTTTGGAATGTTTTTCTACACCAAAAGATGTTTGCTTATAAATCACAATATGAAGGACTACTTATCATCTCGCGATCCCCCATCAACCAGAATTGCATAATTGGCCATACTGTATGAACGATTAACCTGGATTGGCCCATGCACTGAGGATTTAATACAATGAACACCAAGAAAATAGCCGAACAATATCTGTCAGATTTAGGCAACAGTTTAATTTCTGCAACTCCATAAATTACAACTTGTAGTTAACAGGAGGAATTTTCATCCCAACAGCAAAAAGAACAAACATCCACAATTAAACACAGCTGGCCACGAGCCAGCCCTCATTTCACACTACAACTTCCAGTCGAATCTGTAACCCTCATGTCTTGAGTTCAATCTCCACAAAATATGGTTATAGTGGTCAAAGTAATCGTAGTAATGAGTGTGCATTGTAGTAGGCCTACACTAGTTTCCAGGGAACACTTGCCCCTCCACTCAGAAACTAGTTTTTAACTAAGAACTGGGCTATAATCAGGACCATTCTGGTCTGCAAAATATTGCTTGCCCATAGTTGTTCCCTGAATTGTCCGATGCTATAGTAGCCTAGTACTATATTGTGTACAGTATATGCTGGAGGCAGGTCATGTGCTCCAAACATAGATATAGACTACCTAGATGACACTATAGTGCTTCTTTTCCATTTATTACATAGTTAGATATCATTGCAGGTTGTTATGAATCTTTATCAACAATTTTTCCCAAAAAAATGAGTTTCTTCCATTTTGTCCGGAAGAAACTGGAAGAAACCTATTTCTTCCAAGTGGAATAAACCGCGGTTTATTCCGCGGTTTTTTCCACCCCCGGAAGAAACCTGCGAACCCTGATTTAAGGTCAGTTACAGAATCAGTACTTTTTTTGCCACACATTTCTCTACAGTTGGACCATGTTGTGCTAAACTACAGTGCTGTAGTGTTCACAGAAATGTTGTTATTATGGTTTTTTGGCTGATCAAGTGTACATAAATTGTAGATTAATCTGAGCATGAGTATTACTGTACCAACTGTACAGTACATGGCTATCACCTATACAATAAGTTCAAAGCCTTAAAATTTTAACTCTGAAAAAAAAGGTGAACTGCTAGTTGTGACTCCACACAGGTCTGAAGTGATCATGAATGGATTCTCGAGAAATACTGAAAACATTCATCTTGAGAAACTCTGAGTTCAGTGTGAGATATAACTATACAGATCTATACGTGGTGTGGCCTAACGCTAACAGTGACGTTTACATTTACCATTCACACAATAAATAACAACTGTGTCATGAATACAAATCTTTTTTTTTCAATTGCAGTGTTCAAGCATGGATCTATAATGTTTAACTATGTAGTACATGTATACATGGTGCATACAAAGAGATATATGAGTCTTGGAAGTGATCAGATCACCCGTGACTTACTGTAAGACTTCTGTTGCCACTGAGAGAAAATGTGTACATTCAGTCAAATTTGCTTTAACTATGGAACAATAACTGGCTTGCCTGAAGAAAAAGATTATATCATTTCTTCAAAACCACTTTAATGCTTTACAAAACATCATATGATTTGAGCTAAATTATGTATACTGTACTGAACTATATTTAGACAAACAATATTGACCTACAGTATAATAGTAAAAGATAATGTATCAGGCCTCAATGTTTATGCTACTCATTTGGTTTAATGCACACAGATTTCTGTTTGCCAGTAGGAAAAAAAAGGCACTTGCATTTTCTGTCAGAAGGTAGGAAGAACATAAACAAGTCAGTATCATCATCAAAATCAGAAAAAAATTGACATGGTTTTTGAACCTTGTATAAACCCCTAGATCTTTTACTGCATACAGTATTATCAGCAAACATTATTCAGCTTTTCTCATTCCCATAAGCCTGAAAATGCTACATTTTTCATAATAACTGAGTAAATAGGCAATTCTTGTAAATCTATGCAAAATTAATTATGCTTATTGCATTAATTCCAGAAAATGCAAGCTGGCATTTGATTTTTTAGCAAATAAATTTTCTGTGCACTGGCATTTCTTAGCAACTATCTAAACATAATTCTACCTGGCCTGATTATGGATGTAGTTTGTATGTTACATGGCAACTTGGTTTTGGCATGTTCAATATAAAGGACCCCACATACTGCAATGTGTACATACCATTTAAATAGTTTAATTTTTGAATGGGATTGCCAGATTATGTTATCAAATACAGCAACACAGTTCAATTTTATAGACCTGTAATAATTATGTTCAGTCCCTGAGAAGTGATTGTACTTTAAGAATGATACGCTATGCAAATCTGAACCAGCGATTCTTCGATGCCTGTAGAAGACAAGGAAGTTTTGTAGTCGTTCAACCATTGGTAATTTTTTTTTTTTTTAATGGATATATTTTCAAAAATTAATCTACCACAGGTCTTTGATTTTTGGTTCTACAGTACATATATTTCCTTTTCCTCTTCTTGTCAAAAATCATAAAATATGGCAAATATTTCAGGTTTCCCACTATGTACACGTTTAAAGTTTGAAGTTTGATTTTGTTGTGCTATTCCATATTCAGTCATCACTTGTATCTAAGTTCAATATGATATTATATACTGTAACTCATTTGGCTCAAGTACGTATTCTGATGAATCAAGTTTTAGTTTGTCATTACAATGTCACTGAAGGGAAAAATGTTCATTTCAAAAGACATTATGTCCCTCTGGTATGACTGGATGGCCAAATGTAGAAAATAAGCCCTAATGTACAAAATGGTACACTAATTTGTATCTTCATGGGAAGCTGTGTACATACAGTAATGTTATCCAGGAAGAGGATCAGTCTCTTGTGCAAATCAGAACATTACAACATAAAAACAAAATTGTGGATGCTGTAAATTTGCAGAGGGTTTAGCATGTTCCAAAGACAATAAAATATTGCTCACTCTGAAGAATCAAGTTATTTTCAGGAAGTAGAATTTACCTTCAAGATTTGTCAATCATTCATACCGTGATATGCAGGAACATCCTACTGAACCTAGCAACATCCTAACCAGAAATGCAAATTACATGCATGAAAGTTTCAATGACATAATGAGCTGAATGTTTTAGCAAAGATATACCAGAAGATCCCTTTCCTGAGATACGGTGCCTACAAGGTTTCCACTTTAGGATATCTGTTGGTCCAAACTAGCCTTTCACCTCTACGATGTTCACACAATTTTGCTTCTTTTGCAAAAACTATAATACTGGGCATCCACATGTACACAAAGTATCAGGTTTTTGCAAGTTTTCCTTCTTGAGATATATTGTTTGCTTAAGCAGCATGTCCTTCACATACATACTCTACAGTACACACATACACAACGGCTACAATTTTGTCAAAAACAAAGTGCATTTCGTTTCCCGTTGCACAATATTACATGAAAACCAATATCCCATAGGCAGGAGTTTAAGGTCAGTGGTCACACAAGGAAGCTTTACAAATCTTGAATTACCAAATCTGTCAAACCTTCAAATGAAAAGGAAGTCTCTAAACAGGTTTAGCTAAATTGATATACTGTGCTAAGTTTGAACAATATGTCTTATCTATATAGTGTCTTTAGGTCACATACAAACAATGATAGAACTTCACAATAATGGAACTTCACTACTGCAGTAACCTCATTTTGCAGTCTTACAGCATTTGTTATAGTTCAGTGTTATAAAATGATTTAAGCACAAAACAAGAATACATTCCACAGACTAGTTAGGTACTGTATCTACAATACATTATCTATTAGCCAACTGAGTAAATGATACAACTGAATCATAGATCATTCAAAGATGACCCACATAAGATGGATGTTAAAACTAAGGTTATATATAAAACATTTGGGATTCCAGTGAAATTCACACACCAATTAGTAAAATACTACAGCATGAACTGTCTATACATGTACTCTGCCTCCTGTTCTAAAGACCCAAAAAAAAGATGAATAATGTTCACATGTTATGTAATAAAATGATGTGGGTTTGTTGTGAAGATTTGCTGAACATGAACATTAATTACCCAATTCCTTAATGTTGTGAAATACCATCGTAGTAACACATGCACTCTACACTGTAGACAGGTACACAAAAAATATTGTTGAAGCACATTGTGTCCAAGCAAAAACCCCACCTCCAAGACTGTGCATGTCTGGGGTTGTACATTTCATACGGAAGTTAGAGGTGAATTGTCAATGTTACAGTATCAAGCCACAAGATTCAGCTAGTAACTGGCAAAATGCCAGTGGATAATTTATAGTTTGCCGTAGAAATTGTTGTCAGTAGATATTAAGAACTTAATCATGTGGTAAAACCATTTACAAAATGGAAGTCCAAAGATCGCATGATTTCCATACAGTACCGAATTTGAAAGCATTTACCGTGTATCATAAGCGAATATTCATGGGCTGCTCTCCAAAACCTGTACAGTAACTAATGTTTGTTGTTATTCAGGAAAATGCCAGTGAGAAGTTAGTTTCAGCCAGTAACTCTTTTAGTCATGTGGGTATATTTTATCAAGTGGCAGATATTGTAGAATTTGAGACCATTATACAGTAAGTGTATTGTATCTGGATCTGTTGATAGTTGGTGTCTTTTGTCCATGTTTACATATTTACATACTGTACATAAAGTAATAGTATTCTGATTAAGGGAGATTGAGGAAGAAGGCTAAGTAAATACTAGATCAACTGATTTGAATGTTTAAATGGTACCCATGTATGTACATCCATAATTGTGTGATACAACAAAGCTATCAATTGTATACATGGACAAAACTCAATATTACTACTTTGTGGGTTAACCTCAACAGATAAGTTGCATGAGATGTTGTGGTTTACTTTAATAACAAGAATAAGTATAGTACCTAGACATCTTCATAGAGGATCAAAAGAAGAAAGAACAAAAAGTTTAGCATAAAATACAACAAATGGTATTTCTTATCTACACTTATTTTTTGTCCATGTTATTTCTATACTGCTGAAAATACTAGACTCATTCTTTAACCGATGAAAAAAACCCAGACGATCTTCAATGAACATTCCGTTACTCAAGCCTTTATTGCCTTACTTAAAGCCTTTCTTCGGTTTAGTACTCAATTGTTACAACCTGATACACTTTTGGAGAATGCAGGCCACTGCATTCAAGATTAAAATTTGACTAGCATAAAGTCTACTAACTATTTAGCAACTGTACAAGCCTATCAGTGGCAACTTAACAGAAATGTTGCTGAAAATCCATCATGGTTGCTATTTTGCAGGAATGATAAGTAGTAGTAGGCTTAGAAATTTTTATGTAAATATTAATGTCCTTCATAATTCCTGTGAAGTTGTGATGAAGCAACAGACTATGAAGTACCTGAAACAAAAACTACAACCTCCAGAGTAAGGGACAAATAGCCAAGGCCTGTATGCAAAATGCTTTAATAAACTAAAGACATGTATATTGGACTGGCTGAGAAAAGAGGCATTCCTGTTCCCTGTTCAGTCCGAATGTAGCAGTCTGGTTGTTCATTTTTTGAGATATAATTCATACCCTGGACTAGCAACTGACTATGCTAATCTTAGACTTAGAAAGGATGACATAGGACCATTCCCTTAAAATGTTGACAATAACATCTAGGAGTTCTGGTCCAGCATTCTATATGTTTGAGATGGTACATATGATTAGTTTAAGTACTAACACTGTGCTGCACCTCTAATATAACATGTCATGACTCATGGATTCTTCTGTAAATAACCTTACATAAATTGTGTAAGTTTACCAAAAACTGACAGAAGCATGCAATGAGACCCTGAAACATGATTGCAGTTTGATACTTGGGTAATCCTGCACAAGCACGCCTAAAATGGAAGTATTACTTCAAGAACTGACATGTAACCCCAATGAAGGTATCCCATGCATGTTTCCACTGTGAAACGTTCTCATAATCCTTCAGCAACTAACTAGTAGTAATGTATACTGTAGTCTGTAGTGTAACTTGTAAGCTTAGGCCTAGTAACGTTACCTTGGACAGTGGCCTATAGCATTTGCAATCGTTTACGAAATATACATGAAATTGACGAGCACTAGCAGTCGAACCGTAACCGGCCAACTCAGTAAATCGTAAGTGACGAAAATTAGGAAGCCAAATATGGAAACATGAGACATAGACTGAATAGACATATGCTTACGTGATCTTCTCATAAAACGAAGTAGCCGACGCAGATACCATCGATTTATCAAGTTCAATGCTACAGATTACTAGTTTGTACTCGACTCGTTGTACGAAGTGCACGTTATGATAGTAGTAATGTAATGTACGGCCAACCTATGCATATGCCATTGAACTGCACGATGAACAATGAGTGCTGCATTGATATGATATGTTGTATACGGACAACTATTGCGGTCTTTGGTTACATTTAAGTTGGTATAATCAATTTTCTTCTGTAAAGTTAAAGCCCGATTTCATGTAGTTGTTTAACTTTTGCAATGTGTTACGTGTAAACATATTCAACTTTACTTGTACATATTATGGGCAGGAGTTTTGGCAGAAGCTTTCTTCATGTTATCAATGATTACGATAAAAAACGACACGACAAGGAAGTGCATTTATTGAAGCATTAAATTTACACTCGTACTCATCGCGATGATCGATCAACCAGTTTTCAAGTTCAAGGTTCATTCATATGCCGACCCTGTAAAGGATATTACAATGCACAATATATGTACACGTTGCCTTAATTTTGTTATCAGTTTGCATCAAATTAGGCATGCTGAAATTTGCGTAATATGTTGCCCCTAACTTTTGGAGACTTAAATTAGACAATTAATGTCTTAATAAAGAGAAACCCTTCGCTCATTAAGCAATTACTGTTTGAAGTTTGATGGCAATAATTGGCTACCGTTTACAATCACACTGGACTGCACTGTACATATCTGCGATTGAAAATGATGATCTAGCTAATTAGCACTATTCGGAGTTGCTCTGTGATAGTGCAAGCAGTGAGCTGCTACTCTAAGCAGCTCCCTGGTGCAAGAATAGACAACTTTGTGAGTTCAGATCTAGTATACTTTGTTTTAAAAAATATTAACCTTAATTTAGAATGCCGGAATGTAGCTTTAATGCATGACTTATTCAGGCCTAATAAGTTTCGGCCTACTGGAGTTTAATGTTAAACTTGGTTTAACACTTATATAAACGTTATTGTAGATTTGTGTAAACATCAGAGGTCAAGATCATTTGAGGTGACTATATAGAGGTCGAAGTTTATGCAAATCTCGCAAACACAATAATTCAAAAACTAAAACTTCGGATGAACGTCATGCTTGCTATGTAGATACGTGTCCATAAGAACCTATCGATTAACTGAGGTCAAAGGTCATTTGAGGTCACGAGAGGTAAACAACCTTACAAATATGATAAAACAAAAGAAAAGCATGTATGTATATTAGCCATGAGAACACCATGAAACAATTTTAATCTCTTAAACTCAAGAATTGCCAAAATTTGAAAATAGTTATGTACAGTTGCGACAAGAAATATGAGCTTTCTGGTCTAGCATATCAATACACAACTGTTCTGGTCGGTGTCGGACGTAACTAACGCCTTATTTATTTTTCATCATAAAAGTAATTTATACAAATGATATGCGTTTTACTCAGATGTACTGTGTAAGCTAGTATTAATTCAAATTACAGCTACAACTGAAGAAAAGACAAAGGTACATGTGGTTGATGCATGTGAGGTAACATTGTAAATATTCTTACATCAACTGTAATCGCATAGTGACAGTGGAAGTTAACCACAAATGACAGAGGAACAACTTCTTTTACGAATCCGTGCCGTGTATCTTCACACTGACATAGTATTAGTTGTTATCCTAGGAAGAGGCTTGCATACGGTAGTTCAATAGTTAGTGATATTTTAACCTTATAACCAGTTCCGCGAAACGGAGCAAATTGAGTTAGGTTACTATAGTATAGGCCTACGTTAAATTCGCGATAGCTAAGTGCAATTAAATTCTATTGAAGGATAGCGGTGATGATGATCTCAGTTATTTGCTCAGCTGTTTAGTTTTATACTTCAGCAATGTGATTCCATTGATGGTTTGACCAGATTCTGCCAGAAGTAGGCTAGCCTAGGCCCAAATAATAATAGTGCCTTGGGTCTGGAGGGGGATGGGGTGTGGGTGGGGGATTAGCAGTACAATAACAGATGAGGTTAGGCCTCATCTGGATTATGCTGTGCAGGCTTGGAACCCTTACTTTGCTAAGGATAAGGAAGTACTTGAAAAGGTCCAGAGGAGGGCTACTAGGATGATTAGTTCCTTAAAGAGGGTTCCTTATT
>JAIPMN010007738.1:0-18077 GCA_020650975.1 Apostichopus californicus
CGGAATGATACTTCCGCCCCTCCATATTTTTCACTAGGCGCCCCCTCAGCCCCCCGGTTCCTACGCCCTTAGTACGGTGTGATATATCATCGTGATGTATTTGTTCCTCGGAAGCTTCACTTTTCTATTTTAATACCGCCAATGTTGTATAGTACATAGTATATTATATACTTGAAATATGAAACATTTGAATGTTTGCTTATAGTCGTCAATTTTCTCTGCATTTTAAAAGTTTGTCTTTATCCAACGCGTTTTGTGAGAATATTATTTTTCACAGAGGTTAAATAAATTTGTACATTTTCAAGAAAATAAATTTCAGCTTAACTGCCATCATCTATCGGCTTTTGCCCGCATGCATGCCCAAAATGTCAGCAAATTTTAATAATTGTAATTAATCTCCACTAAAACAATTTTATCGGGATGTAGTTTTGACCTAAAGATGCAGATATTTTACAGCAAATCTTGCAGTAAAACGATGAATTTCCGCCTCCGGAATATCCCTCTAACTCCAAAGGGACTGAAGGTGGCGGTTAGAAAGTCCGGCCCACAATCTGTAGGTTCCAAAGTTTTGACCTATTCAAAATTGCTGCTAGTGTGCAGTTGTGGATCTGAACGGACCAATAAATTTTCCGTACGCCATGGTCATGTAGGTTTTTTCAACGAGCAATTACCTACACAAACCCCTCACGCAACCCCCCCCCCCAACCCCTCGTTCCATTTTCAAAGGTCCACATTATGTGTAAAGAATGGTCTTTCGTGCTGTCTGGGAAGTTAGCACTATTTGCTCTCGATACAGCAAAATTTGTCATTTAACAGCTAGAAGTCCAATTTGGCAAAAATATGATTAATGTGATGAGAAGTGCTTGTTGCTCAGGTAAACGGTTTAAGATTTGGCACGATTTTACTCACAACTTAGTCTTTTATTCAGAAAGTACCATAAACTGGCTCAGTATTAGTAAGAAATATACTAACCAACGTAGCCCCGTCAGGGACGTAGCTAAGGCCTAATGATTGGGGGGGGGGGTGTAGTGGCTGAAAATCCTACTGGATGGGTTTTGAAGCCAGAAAATTATGACTGCTCCCTTGTACCCCCCACCCCACCCCCGCGCTACTCGTCAAAGATACGGTCAGTGTCAGTCAGACATCCTATCTTTCGCGACTGCACTTTTGTTCCGAACTTTTTTCGATACATTTGTACCCACTGGCACTCACTTCACAAACTTATTTTAGGTCATTCACAATCACAGGAATATATGAATAGGCCTAGATAAACTAGAGTGCGACTGTCGCACTTCAATTTTCCAAATATCGTCAGTTTTACCAAGTTTGGGGGTGAGACACCCCCCCCCCCCCTCTAGCGGCGTCCCATGAGCCCCGTATGTTAGCAGGTTTCCGTCCCAGTCAACGATGGGTTCGTTTGACCTATATTTCAGTAAACGCTCCCGTAATTTGATTCTCATGCGAGAGAGCTTACCTCGCTCAGAGTATTGCGTAACTTGGTGCGTTGTATTGACTTGACAAAAGTCGTGTCCAAGATATGGTTGTGAACCTCAGAAATTGTATTCTGTGGTTGTGTACAGGCTAGTACGCATTGAGTAATATTTTGCTACTGCCTGGCTAATACATGTGTTGTGTATGTCTAGTAGTACTGCGATATTCAGCTGTTATGGGTTGCAGAGACCTAGGCTAGGATGAGATGGACTACCTGTGCTTGCTTTCATTTTAGGACATAATCGATCGAAAACATGTTTAATTCCTCAAAATATTTTAAAGGTCTCGATTGTCCGTACTACGGGAAAGGACAAGGCTGCTGTAAAAGACCGTATTGCCACTTTCGCCACGTTCGTAAAGGTATTGTCACGAAAGCTAGCCTAACTATACTTATAGTTCAATTCTATAATTAATATGAGCCTAGGCCTAAAAATTAAGCTAAATCAATAACATGACATACTGTAAGTTAGGCTATCTTTCTAATAGATGACAAAAGAGCTCACATTGCGCTTAGCTATTAATTTGAGTTGATTAAGCCTAGCCTACTTAAGCCAAGTGGAAGACTAAGGTTAGGCATACGGGATTCATGAAACATGGTCTGTGTTACATGAGTGGCATGGTTGTGCTGCCGGTATAAAAACATGACACCTGACCTCCGACATTCCCGTGACAATTGCTATTCAGAACACCAACTAGGACAGTTTTAATGGTTCTGAAAAGTTACAAATGGCACCTAGCTCCCAATGGGGATGAGGCATTTTAAGATAGTGGACACAAGAAAGGCTCAAACTGGCACAACAATGAATATTCTAAGCAAAAACATTGAAATTTAATACAAAGGAAAACATTTATTCAAAATATGAGGAATAGAATCTTTACTCACAATGAGACAAAACAAGACTCGTAAAACAAATAAACTATTTAATATGGCGCATGTCAACCAAACCAAAAGCTTGTGGGAAAATGTCTCTGGGACACTCTGGGATTCTGGTACATTCATCTGAGTTGCAGACAAGGTAGTAAATGGTTCCCTCCCAGTTTTAAAAGGAGACTTACATGTACAGTTCAAGTCAGGCTTGCTTTGTGTTGCTATGATAAAATCATGTAATTTCCTAAAATATACCATAATCTGTACCATCATCCATACCATATTACTGTAGGTTTCAAGACTGCTATTAAGAAAGAGAACAAGTCTTTTCCACCATAGTGCCATGGATTTATGCTTAGAAACATGTAACCCTTTTTTATATCTTTTTTTACATCAATTTTTGAATTTTGTTGAAAAGGTACATGCCAGGGTCAGTATATGAAATCCATATTTCCAGGGGTACTTTTAATCCAAGGATGGCACAGTTGGGTGGTGATGGGATGAAAAGAGGAGGGGGGGACAGGGTAGGTAGATGGAATTGAGAAACCGAAGGATGGGGAAAGGGTAGGTAGATGAAATTGAGAAACCGAAGGATGCAACAGCAATTGTCTATAGCTTTTTAATTATACGTAAATTGAATTTGACAGGACTGATTTGTTTCATTCTTTCAGAAATCCCCGAAGATGATTCTTTGAGACAAGTTTCAACTGTACCCGCTCCAGAACCAAAAAAAGCCATTCATGTATCCTACAAAGCTTTGCCGTCCGTCCCGAAACCAGGGAAGAATTTGGCGAAGCATCGCCATCATCATCATCAAGACAAGCGGAGGAAGGTACACCTTCTGCATAAATGTAAACCACAAACTCAGTTTTCGTACGTTCCAACCCCACTCTCGCAGCTGTCAAGCACAAAGAAAGAAGGCAACGGTGGTATCCAGGAGAATGAATCCTCCACAGAAACAAGTTCAGTCAATGAACAGAAGAAGGCTTCTTACTTGCCCAATGAAGATGCTGTAGACTGTGGAACAGATATAACAGCTAGCAAATCTTTTGAAACGGAAAAGCAAGAGTTAGATGCAGGGGGCAGGATCTGGCAGGACTCGGCCGGATACAGCACGACAGAAAAGGAGGAAAAATCACGAGATGGTGACATCATTGCTGATGTAAACTCAACGGTGACCGGAGGAGACAGATTCAGTATTCCAAAAGCAGTACCCCCTACATTTCAAGAACCGCCTGTGGAAAATGTCATGTTAGCTGACAGTGGCTGCTACAATGATTTTGTGGCCCTTCAGAAGCAGGAAATTAACCGAATCGAAGCACAGCTGGCAGAACTAGCCAAACAGAAGGAACTCGCGGAACGATCGATCGCATTAGCAGAAGGCGGTGATACGGATGGAGAGTCCGGGTCGAGGCTCGAATCGACTCCTGCCATTCGGACTCCCCAACCTCAATCTCCAACCTTCATGCCCGATAAGATTAAGGGAGTCAGACCTCAGCCTCTCAGCTACAGCCACGACGCATCTGCCGAGAGTGCCTCCTCGGGTCCAGACTATGATGACAGGATACCCCTCCAAGATGACCTGGAGTACGACCCACTATCCAATTATACCGCTGCCACTACCACTAGCAACGACATCAAGGCTTTCATCAGACACGTCAGAAGAAAATCGAGCGAGCGACAATCGTCACTCGCCTCTTCCTCGTACGAACCAACACCGGTGAACTCTCTCAACATCTCTGCAGTGACCGACGAAGGACTGAACTCTGAGCCAGAAGGGACATTTTCCAGCGGTGAAGAAAATGAAACTGAGGCCAGAGACTTGCCAGATGATGACAGTGGAGATGATGTGCATTCTGTGGGAGGTGAGGAGGAGGAGGAGGAGGATGGGGGAGGGGAAGATGAAAGTCATTTGAAAAGTATGGACTCAGGCTTCTCTGAATCCTGCAAAGGTGCTAATGTAGCTGACAGAGTTGAGAATGCAAAAAGTAAAGTCGCTGCAGATAAAGGAAAGACAAAAGTAAAAGACAACCATAAAAGTTTTAGTGAAATGATTATGAAAAGTGATGACACCTCGTTGTCTCCTCAAGATAAGAAAAGGAAATTCAAATTGAAAGTGGATGAAACATTTTCAAATGATAAGAAAAGTGTGTCTAAAGAAGATAAACTTAAGAAAATTAATGGAAAGGAGTCAATTGATTCTGTTGACTGTGCCAGGAAGAGAAAGCTTTCTGCTGGCGATCTATCTTCTTTCTTTCAAAAGAGAAAAAGCAATAAACTCGATGAGAACACATCAAGTGAGCCATTGCTTACCTCTAAAGAAGATGTTAAAGTGCAGAGTTTGAAGAAAATAGAGAAATTAACCAAGCAGAAATCACAATCTACGGAAGGAAATATAACTAGCGACATTTCTACGAGTAAACACAAAACAGTCACGAAAAAGCCTCAACATGCTGTTCTCTCTGAAAATTCATTACACAGTCGCAGCATCGTATCGCGCAAAGACGATTACACAGTCATAAAGAAACCTCGAAAGCGGGGAAAACCTTTTCTTGCAGAAAGGAAGGGTAGCAGTGACAGTTCTTCTGGCAGCAATGTAGACAAAACGATTGTGAAGAAATCGCAGACCTTGAGCAGTTCTGAAAAGCAACTCCATAGTAAACAAAAATCTCCGAAAAATTCAAGCAAGGTCGAACCTAAAAAACAAGTTAAAATTCACAAGACTTCATCGGTTATGCAAAAGGTAAGTCCAAGTAACAGACTTCATCGGGTGTCTCCAAAGGCAGACAATGCGAAAGAAAAACTCAGCCAGCTGTTCGGTGAGGATTCTTCAGATGACGAGGAGGAGGTTGTCAGAGTTAATGACAGCTTTGCCATTTCCTCCGATTCTGACTTTGAACAGGACAGAAGGAGAGAGGGTTCGGATGTCATCATTTCTAAAAGGAGGGGTTCAAGTGCAAGCAAAGACGTCTCCAGAAGCAGGGTGGAAAGACACTCCAAAGAAGCCTACGACATTTCTTCAGATTCGAGCGCCAGCAAAAACTCGTCTCTGAGTAATCAACACGGTAAGATGGAAAAGAAAAGGACTATTACCACACCAAGGCATGGTAAATATGTCAAAGGGGTGGAGAGTTCCAGAATGCACAAGAAGGGATCTTTAATCAGTAAGAATAGTACGAATCAGAAGAATCACGTTGAGAAGAAGATACCACCGCCGGGTGAGTTTTTCAGAAGTTGTATGGGAATACGAGAGACGGAAGAAACCGGGAATTATGTGCACGATGATAGTGATGCGAGTAGCGATGAAGTTATTTTCATCACCGAAGGTGATGAGGTGCAAAGCCCTCCAAAGAAAAACAAAAAGAAGCCTTTATCTTTGGACAAACAAAGACCGTCTACATCGAATCTGTCCAAAGTGTCCCAAGGTGAGAAGGTGCTGTCTTCAAAGACGCCGAGACCGGATAAAACAAACGATAGTCAAAGGTCTCGGCAGTCGGAAGTAAAGAAAAAACTCAAAGATGTGTCGTCTTCCGACGACGACTTTTTCGTTCCCGTGGAGGAGTTTGACAACGAAGCGTTGTTTTGCGACTCTGACGATCTACAGGACGAAGACGCTTACGAAGAATGTTTACAGATATTCCAAGAGAATTGGAACATGATTCCTCAATCGGAGCAGAAAAAGAGGGCACTGGTAAGTTTAAACTGTTGTATTATGTTTCTGACTCTGCATGGTTCTGTTTTTTTTTATGCACAATGTTTTAAAATTATAAAAAAATGTTTGCATGCTTTTTAGTTCTTAATTGTTTTCTTAAATAATTTTTTAGCTTTAATATGTTGTTTGTCACCCAGTGAATACATGACAGTAGGTGATTTCTTTGACTTTGCATTGAATTTACATCGTTTTCCAATTTTGAATATATTGTGTTTTTGGTTACTTGCCATAGGCAGGCAAGTAGCCTATATGCAGTCATGTAGGCATGTGTGTGTAGGTATGTGACCCCCTACCTTGTAAACACGATATCTCAAGGTGGGTTACCTCTGCAGTTCTCATATTTGGCATGTATATTCCCCATAGTTAGTACCTATTGTTTTGGGTGGAGGTCAAAGGTCATTTGGGGTCAGCAGAGGGTAGAATGTGAATAACTCATACCCTCTATAAATCATTTGTGTTGTGCAAAGTGTTGTCTAGCGATTTTCAATTAATTCTATTCTATAATTTTATTTTATTTAATTATTTAATTTAATTATTTAATTAATGCAATTACTACTGTAGGTAGCTGGATTTATACCCTTTCCAATTCTCTTCCCGTTTTGTTGCATTATTTTCATTTCTTTAACTTATTTTTTTTTTTTATAATAAAAATTCAATCTTATTTTTGTATTTAGAAAATTGAAGGAACAGCCAAAGTGAAGGAACCTGCGCAAGAACCTGCAGCATCTGCCAAAAGACGAGCCCATATGCCAAAGTTTGATTCTGTAAGGTTTTTGTTTTCATTTACCTACATATTGAGATGAACAGTGAAGGTTCTCTGTTGCTACAGTATGTCCACACTGATCAAATTTTTATTCCAAAGTATCAAGCAAAATGCGAAAATAGTTGACATAAGTGGCTTTTTTATTTGTGTACTTGAATATATGTGATATATTGTAACTTGTTACTAGGGTGGGGATGGGTGGTGGTTGGGGTGGGGGGGGGGGGTTGGCTGGTGGTTGCAGACAGGAGTGACTGGAAACAAACTTTTGGAGGCTCATTAAATATGTTTCTCATCCAAGCGTCAAAGGAATGAAAGAATAGATATATTTGGTTGGTATATAAACATATCAAGCGCGATAATTTATTTCCGGATAACTCTCGTAGTCAGGTTTATCGAAATTGCAAATTAACATAGAAACACAATATTAAAGTTTTAAAGAATTATTCCAAGGATTTTTCAATTTGATGCTAGGTTAACAGTCACAGTTATCGCTACTTTACATTGTGGTGTGTGCAGTGATGTCTGTCTGATGGATAACGGTGCAATACACACACGTTGAACTTCGTGATTATCATTATTGTCACATGTGTTAATTCCCACAGAGAAAGGTTCGGAAAATAACCAAGAGGGAAAAGGCCCTTCCTTCTCCTGCTCAGATTTGTCACAAGAGGTCCATGGATGCTCAGAAAGCTGCCTTGGAAAGATCAGAACAAGAAAAGAAAAGACAACAGGAAGTGAAAGAGAGCTTCGTAAAGACGAGTTCCCAAAAAAGAATATCTCACTTTCATCCGTCAGCATCTCTAAATGGTAATAATTTGAAATTAAAATTATAATTCTTGGAGCCATCTCTATATGTTTGTCTGTGTTTGTAGTACTGATGTATGTATTTCAAATTGGTTTACATCTAGACAGGATTTTCTGGTTAAGATGGGATATAATGGGCTATTGTCTGGGTTTGTAATGAAATGTAAAGTGATCTCTTTCTCAAAAGAAGTAAAGAAATAATAATAAGAATACCCCGGACGGGTCCTCATTGATTTTGCCCATTTTTGTTGTTGTCTTGCTCACTTGTTTTGAAAGGAGTATAAAGTTGGGAGAGAAATTCCTCATCAGGAAGATGTTTGTTGACTGCCCTTCAGTACCTAAAGGGAGAACCTTGTTGTAGGAGAATTTGTTTTAGAGGTCTCAGTATGAAGTACGATTTGTAATACGTCTATAAATTTATGGGCTTTGAGCGAGACTATCATCGAAAACAACACTAAAGGCATTTTATTTCTTTGCTATGTGATTTTTTTTCCAAGGAGAAGTTAAATTAATCTTCTTTTCTTTTCCTCAGTTTTTATCCAAGAATGTATTAAGATTGTACGGTTCGCATCACCTGTACATGAGGTTTTTCACTTTCTTGGAACTTGTAATGTTGTACTGACAAATGCAATGGTTAATAATCCAACATTGTAGTAGGCAAATAGTGTCAGGGCGGTAACTATGTGTGGTATTCCATAATGAAAATACTACTTGTCAGTTTGACATATTTATTTTAAAGATCTGAAACGAAGTTAGCCATCATCGTAGAGATAATATTTTTGAATTTTGCATGCAGGAAGTTTAATGTTTTTATAACTCTGATTATTTTAGCAATGCAAACAATCCGCAGCACTTATGTTTTTCATTTCTTGCCGGACGCAAAAGGAATCTATGAGATGGTAATGGGGTGTGTGTGTTTGTGTGTATGTATGTGACACTTGTAATGGTAACTCAAAAAGTTAATGGTGAATTAATTAACTTCATACTGGATATGTGGATCCGTCATATTGAGTACAGAAAGCCTATTACTTTCTGTGAAGTTCAATGATCATTTGGGGTCAGCAGAGGTCAAAGTCTGAAAACTTTGTGAACATGATAATTCAAAAAGTACATCTTTATTGAACATCATACATGGTATGCAGATTCACCTTGTTGAATACAAGAACCCTATTGAAATTGGAGGTCAAAAATCATTTGCGGTCTACATTTAAGTGCAGTCTGCAAATCATGTAAACACGATAACACAAGAAGTACATCTTTCTTGAACTTAATACTATGTATGTAGATCCAGCTTGGTGAGTGCAAGAACCCTATTGAAATTGCTATGAAGTCGAAGGTCACATGAGGTCAACAGGCATTAAAGTCTGAAAACCTTTTAAACATGATAACTCCAAAACTAAAGCTACAATTAATATGTGAATTCTAAAATACATACCTGGCACACATGTAATGTAATCTGCTTCAGAGTTGATACTCTTGCTTTAAACATGCACTTAAACCTCCTATATAAGGTTTCTCCCTCTGAACTTCAAAGGGTCAACAGGTTATCTCAAATGGGCACCAACTTGTTCAAAAGGCGAACAGGTTTTTGGAAAAATTGGCCATTTTCTCAAAAATATTTCACAGTGTACAAACAATGTCATGTAACTCTCAACAATTATTAAAGGGATTTGCTAGCTCAAAATTGGTAAAATGTGTCTATATCTCACATAGGAGGACTGTTCTCTCTGGATAATAATAATAATAATAATAATAAACAGTTCTTATTAAGCGCCCGTAACAGAAGTCTCAGGGCGCTTTACAAATAAAAGTCATAAAATACAAAGAATACAAGTCAAACACACAGCAAAAGAAGCAAATGACCGCTGACCAGACAAGGAACATGCAACGAAAGAGCAAACCAATAAGAAAACCAGTGTCTGGCCATCGATCCTGACCTATTCTAAAAATAAACCATACCAATTTGATATAAAATCAAACATGTATATACAAGAGAAAAGTGTCCAATGAAAAAAAAAAAATGGATATTGAAACATTTTGGTTTCAAATTCTATAGTGTAAGATCCTTATGAGTGAAATGACATTGTTGATGCCCACACGGGGTTGCTACAAATCTTTTCTGGTTCTCACTTAAATCTTGTACAAATTTAACTCACTTGCTCTACATTAGTCTGATGGTTATTTTGAATTTTGAGCAAATTTTATGGCAAGGAATCACAAAGCTAACTGGCTTTCTGGTTGGTTAAAGTACTTGTGTATCGGGAACATAAGACAATAATGTGTGCTTTCCGTGTTTGTTTCAAATGTAGGAGAAAAGAGCAGAACGCCGAGCAGTTCTAAAGCTCCGCAGAAACGAGCGAAGACGTTGGCAAAGACAGAAAACAAAGATTACAAGAGGATTGCACACATACCATCAAAGGTGATCCCTCTTCTGGTTTTATGGTAATCGTAACCTTTGCATTCATGATTGCGTGTATGCGTGTGTGTGTGTGTGTGTGTGCGTTTGTGGTGCCCAGGTTGTAAACACAATATCTGAAGAAGTGAAGGTCAGACCAATTTCATATATGGTGTGCAGAAGTACCACATTGAGTACAAGAAGCCTATTGTTTTCTTGCAGAGGTCAAAGGTCATTTGGGGTCACCAGGGGTCAAATTGTAAAAACCTTGTAAACACAACATCTCAAGAAGGGAAGCTTGGGCAGATCTCATATTTAATATGTATATGAACCACATATAGTACAAGAAACCTACAGTTTCTGGTGGAGGTCAAAGGTCATTTGGGGTCACCAGGGGTCAAATGGTAAAAACCTTGTAAACACAATATCTCGAGAAGGGAAGCTTGGGCAGATCTCATATTTAATATGTATATGAACCACAAAGAGTACAAGGAACCTATTGTTTTGGTGAAGGTCAAAGGTCATTTGTGGTCCTCAGAGGTCAAATTGTGAAAACCTTTTAAAAATGATATCTCAATATTGGAAGTTTGTACAGATCTTGGTATGAAGGTGTATAACATTGACTTAAAGAAGCCTATTGATTTTGGTGAAGGTCAAAGGTCATTTGATGTCAACAAATGCCAAACATTTACTTAACTCCACTATTACCTGTCTCTCTACACTAAGGAAACCTTCCTAATCCTAATATCGCCATGGAAGCTTGGACAGTTCACATATTTGGTATGTTATTAGCCTAATGTTGTGGGCGTAGGTCAATGGTCGCTTGAGTTCAACAGAGGTCAAATTGTGAAAACCATGTTTTACACAATATTTCAACAAGGATAGATGTCATATTTAGTATGTTGATGTATCTATTACATTTAGTACAAGAAGCCTGTTGTTGAAGTCAATGGTCATTTCATGACAGCCTGTGTCATTGTGAATTTATTTTTTGTCACATCACACTGCTTTTCACTGTATTACTAAGATCAAGTATGTTGTACACCCTCACTATACATTACGTAAGATTCATGAAGAAAACTGCTCATGTTACATCATCGAAACCACAATGCATTTTTTCATTCTGGTTTAATTGAGTCGTATATTACCAAGTTTGATTGTCATCTTTTCGCACGCTCCTCCAACTTTCTGCTTAATACACTTAAATGCCATGTTTGCCCCCTTTTTGGGAGAAGAAATGTTTTACAGTATTTCATAAGGAAAACCTGTCAACTTAAAGACATGAGTGATGAATAGGGTGGATAAAAAGTATACTAGGTTTGTGTAAATCTAGTTGTGAAATGGGACTAGCCACCCACCAAGTTGGGACAATTTTTGTCTATACTGTAGTGTCATATCCCGCTTCAGAGCACTCGTATTGTCAGTACGAGCAATATAAATATCATGTTTCATATCAGATCAAGGTAAGGAACTGTTTGTACTGTCAATACCAGTGCTTTGAGAGCATGATATTGGAGTACAGTTTAGAGAGCTATTAGCATTAGGAAATTGTCCCCAACTAGCTGGACTAGCTTCTTTTGTGTTAAATATTCATTATTTCATGAACTGTTAAATATTCATGAATATTTAACATCGGTATATCATTATATCACCTTATGCAAGACTGATTTTTGTTCATTACTTGTATATGTCTTAGCAACCTATACTTCCTCGTTCCTACCGAAGTCGGTGATATAGTCTCAATGAATATGAGGGAGAGATAATAATGTTGAATATTCATTATACCTTTTAAATGCATAATCATAAGTATAAGATTTGTTTATCACTTTTTGCAGGTTTCTAAGAGACCTCTCCTTCCTACTGAATACGGCAGTAAAGTCTCAACGAACATTAGGCAGAGATACCTGAACTTATTCATCGACGAACTATTAAAGACGTGCAAAACAGACAAAGCAGCTTTTGATAAGGTAAATGATGAGCTTTAACATCAAAACCTTAAAGGGATAGTCTAGTGGCGGACAATGTGAGACTTGTATAGAAGAGACAAAATATTCTTCACTGTCAAAAACCCCATCTCAATATGTTTTAAATGTAATTGTTTGTACGTGGATTTACGTTATAAAGTAAAACAAAGATTTTAACAAAGATTGTTAGTCTGTTGCCATGACGACTGACCCTGCTGTTGCCAGATGCATTAATAAATTTCTCCAAATTGCATCCACACGGTACAAAATGCTATTATGATGTTGTTTTGAACCTAAGTTGTAGTAAATCGGTAATATCCTTAAACAATGAACTGCAGCCACCACAGTATTCCTTTAAAAAATATGAGATTACAATTAATATCTTTGCCTTCACAAATCTGTTTTAAAAGTTAATTGTGATGTTTAGAAAGGAAAAAAATGAACAGTTACTTTACTGGCCTATGTTATACAGAATAAATTTTCATGAGTACTTTCAAGCTGACTTTTAAACTTTAAAGCATCAAAAAATGATCAAATAATTTTTCTCATAAGTACATGAACAAAGGAGAATTGACTGGGATATTATAAGCAGACTTGAAATGAGTAATAACATGTTTTGGCTAGAATGGGAATCAATCCAATGAACTCTAGGTTGGAAACCTTAAGGTCACTAGTTTGAATCTCATTCTAACCATTAAAAAATGTTATTTGTTCGTTTCAAATTTTAATCATGTTTTTCCTCTTAAGTACTTTATCATCTACTTTCAGCAATGTGTTTTTTACTTTATCATTTGATATCGTATATGATATTGATGATTACTGCTGTTATATTTTCATGACTATTTTCATATTTTCGATCTAGTTTTTCCTTTCATGTTTAAGCACAAAGGCTGTAAAGTGTCATATGCCTCTTACCATGTATTTTGTGGAAAATTTGACTATTGCTGCGTCACTAACCACATTGATGACAAAACCATATTCCTATCGTGTTTGATTTTCTAAAGGCCCTTGCAGAAGAGAGAGAAGTCTATGATCGGGCTTCATCTAGAAGTATCTACCTCAATCTATCAGTGAATGCCCTTAAGAGGCTGAGGAAGGGAACGGGTACTACCCAACCCCCATCGGCCCCATCTAATAACAGGTTTGCTGTCTCGCATCAAGCTGTTCTGGGCGGTAAAGCCGCCACGCTCACTACCTTCACTCTACATCGCAATTCTAGAGCTCAGGAGATATATGACGGTAAGAACAGATACATGTTTCTGTTACGAAGTAAATTCATACTGCAGTTAAATTCTTCACCTAGATATAGAAGAAGAAGAGTTAGACTGTCATCTGTACCTCTCACATCCTTTTGTGTGTGTGGGGGGGGGGGCAGGGAGGGGGGTTGGTGAAGTTTGTATCTGGTAATGCTAATTATCAACTATTTTCACTAATGTTGTGTATGTATGTATTTTAGTTCCTTTTGCAAGCAGGAACTCGCGAAGAAGCCATCATTGGCTTATCAAAGCCGCAAGCTGACCGAAGTCAGTCTCTTAGATGCATAATTTAACGTCCATGATTATGAATTGTCCATTATCAACAACTCTGTAACTGGACGATATACATTAATCTTGAAGTGACTCGAACTCGGGACCTTATGATTGAAAGGCACCGGCGTTAACCACTGAGCTAACACGCCCTAGTTAATTTATGCTAATGCTGAACATTGTACTCCAAAAAAAAGAAACCTTGTGAATGTGGCTAATATTAGAATCTGTTTTGTTTTTGCTCAGTTTTGTAGTAATGGATTGCAACAATCTATTTCAATCAGTTCAACATTGAGCGATTTGCACGAGGCGTGGAAAACGTGTTATTTTACTGTCGATCAAAGCGACTTCTACCCTTATATCCTGGTCAACAGTAAAATTACTCTTAAACATGATCTGATAGATCAACAGCTCTACATCATATTCACTGTATGCTTTACGATAGGTTTGGCACTCTATGAAAAGTTGAAACACTACTTGGCAACGGAGGAACAACTTGTCGAAAATGGCTACCCCAGACCAAGCGAGGAACCGGGGAGAGCGGTCATCAAGGCAGAGGAGAAGAAAAAATCATCTGATCGTATGTATCTTATCAAAACCCTTACACCTGCTCCCCCCCTCCACCTCCTCTATCCTACATTTAAACATCCTTCACCCCCCACCCACCCATCCTAACACCCCACCCACAGTGACCTTTTTTAGTGGTTTTTACAGCAACTGCATTGTTTGATTTTATTTTCTGATCAGTGAAACCATTTGGAAGTTATTTGAAATATCATAAAGACAAAAAGTCATATAATAGACTAAAGTCATATTTTATCTCATAACTGTCGATTGTTTATACCAAGTTTGGCAACCCCCACTATTCCCTCTATCCCCTCACTATCTTCCCGACCTGTCGCTGTATAGTCCCTCGGTATTTCAAAAGCACTTACATGGTGATAAAAATGTGCTGTTTTGTATGAATATTACTGAGGTTTTGCTATACCAGAAGAGTTTTATTAAATTCTTGGTCATATTTCTGTGGTTAATAATTACTTACATGAGCTACTGAAGGCAGGACTTTTTTTTATTTTTTATTATTGTCATCTTTAATGAGGGTAGTCCTGCTCAGTGCAGAAGCACTGCTTTCCAGAGGAGTCCTCAACTTTGCTGATGTTTAAGTCATGTATTGCTGCTCTTTGTTTTTGCTTTTGTTTTATTTTATGTAAATCAACTGACTTTTAATATATTCACTCATTTAAAATATTTTGCATGTAGAATTGTTTAAGCTGTCTATGTCAGTTCATTGCCTTTAAAATTCTAACAGTTCTTACAACTGTTAACCTGAACAAGCTTCCTCATTAAATGCCAATAGGTTTTATTCCAAACAGCTCAGCCCCTGAAACCTTTACTTTATTCTCTTCCAACACACTCTTCATGAATAAACGTAGAAAGATAGTAATATTTTATTAAATTTATTTATTTATTTTTTTGCAAGCTCATTCTGTATTAGTTCCTTGTGCACACCTGTGAACAAGTAAAATAAATTCATAACATAAAATAATTTATGTAAGGTTATAAATGTTAATCCTGACACAACTATCCTCCAAAATGATTTCTTTAACAGCAAACCAACAGGTCTGCTGTCGCTGTGGTAAGACATTCCTCAGGCGGCCAAACGGTAAATACATCACCAAGGAACAATGCGTCCACCACTGGGGTAAACTTTGGACCAAAAGAGGTAAATGCTTTTTAAAATACACCTTCTTTATCCTGGTCTCAGAGAAAAGAAAACGTTGGATATTGATATCCAAGGAAAATACTACAATGTTTTTGTCATTGTATGTATAAATATATATATATATGGATATATAGAAAGTGGTTGTCAGACTTTGTGTAATGTTTTTATGAAGTTTTGTATTTAAGTTAACTAACTGGTAAATTTACCCACATTTGTACCCTTGAGTAACAGATTTAACTCTAAGATCTTAAATACTATGGTTTTGTTATTTTTTCAGTCGCTGGTTCTTTAGAATCACGATATTCCTGCTGCTCTGGAGATGTTCAGGCGTCTGGCTGTGGAGTAACCAAGGTTTGTGTATAAGTCTTGAACCAAGTTTAACATTTTCCTGAAGAGAGGGAGAGGGTAGCTGTCATTATTTGTTGTTATGCATCAGCCAGCAAATACATTATAGTGAACTAAATCACTGTGTGGATAGTTCATGACTGGTATTCCTGAGGTCGTTGGGTTCAAATATAATTCTAGCTAAAAAAATCCCTTGTTTTTTTGCTTCAAAAGTTTTCATTTATCACAGAATCTGTATTTAATATTCAGAGTAAAATAGGTTGGTCAAATTTTTGGGGTTGGGGAAGGGGAAGGGGCTTGCTTTTATTTGCAAGTAAATGAAAAAGACAAGTAGAAAGTGACTCTCTAATGTTTTTTAAGAGGAAATTAATTTTGTGGTTTGTTTCATTTCACTGGGTGTAATCCCTGAGTGGCACAGAAGGGCTGCATGGTGTCTCTCTCGCTCTGTATATATATTTAGTTTCTTGAAATACTGCTCAAATATATTTAATCTGGACTATGAAAGCCTGGTTGGTAAAGTAAACACTGCTGCTAAAAATGAATTCATAAGACTAGCTAAGAATATACATAGTTCTAAAGATCACCCACTTCACTCCGAGTTGATCTCTCTGTGCAAATAGAACCAACAAGTACAATCTACGTAATCCTATTATCTTGCCAACTTTTAGAATTATGCTTTTTAAGAACTCATTTATCTACAGAGCAGCCATTTATATTCAAAATGGGTTCTTAGAATCTCTGTTATAATCCTTTTAATCTGTCAACCTTCTAATCCTCCATCTTATTTCTTATTTGTACATACTTTCATGATTGTACATTTTACGTCTTTTGTGTATCATTATTATGTGTCCTATTTATAAATTTTGTAATTTATACTGGAATAAAGAAATTGAAATTGAATGTTTCTTTAGATGACGAGCCGCTGCAGAGTGGATCGGGCAACGTAGATAAAGATTGCGCCGAAGACATCCTCATCACCTGGGGAAACATCCTGAGCAAGTGGCGCACCGACTTCACGACGCGCCCGAAACAACTGAAACCGTTGGTGAGGGAGGGTATTCCGGAGGCTCTCAGAGGCGAGGTGTGGCAGCTCTTATCCGGCGTCCACGTGAGCGAGCATCTGTTTGAACGATACAGGATACTGATAACCAAAGTGAGTCAAAGCTTAAACCTATTTTCTTTCTTCTGTTTTTGTTTGTTTGATTGTTATTATGTTTGTTTTAAACTTCCTAATAAAACACCTTCTTGAAGGCAAAAGGAATCTGTGTTGGTGATGGCATGGACAGGTGTTCATCTATGATGCCTCGTCCTGTACCAAATGATACCTCATCTGAACTCCTTATGTGGTGTGTAGATGACCCTTACAAGAGGTCAAAGGTCGTTTGAGGTCAACAGTGGCCAATAGATGAAAAACCTTTTGTACAAAGATACTCAGCAAACTATATCTTTGATGAATCTCAGTTGGGTGGTAGGTGCCTCTTAATGGGTACGTACTAGTAGTTTTGGTGGAGGTCAAAGGTCATTTGAGATCAACAGCGGTGAAACCGTAATACCCTTGAAAATAAGCTATGTTAAATAATTCCAGCTTTATTGAATTTCAAACTTGTTATGTAGATGCCCCTTAATGAGTTCCTGGATACCATTGTTTTTGGTGTAGGTTAAAAGGTTATTTGAGGTGAGTAGTAGTATGACAACTTTGTCAAAAAAAACATTGTCCACTTTGTCAACAAGTACAGGTTTGATGAACTCATAGTCTGTAGGTAGGTGCCCAATAATGAGGTCAAAGATCATATATGATGTCAACAGTCAGAACTTAGAAAATGTTGTAAACAAGCTTCCTCATTATGACATGCTTTGATGAATTTCATACTAGATACATAGTCGCGGCTTAACCAGTTCTTGGTCTGTATCACTTTTGACGAAGGTCAAGGATAATGTGAGGTCAGCAATGGTCAACATCTGAAAACGTTGTAAAGATGCTCTCTCAACTAGTCCAGCTTTGGTGAATAAGCTGTAGTTACTTAGACACTTCCCACTCTTTGTGAATAGGATGGTCTCGCATTCTTGGTTTGAAAATCTGGAATAGCGCCCTCATAAAGGTGTTCTACTCATTGGCAGTGTACAGTGAAAGTAAACTCGAACATGCTTACCAATCACCACCTTATTTTACTGCCAAAAGCTTGTTTGTTTTTTTTTGTATCTGGGATGATAAATTTATAGCAATTTCAAAACCTGATGTGTCAATCTAATTTTGATCTTCATCAAGTACAGTGGAGGAAAATCAGAAACTTCCAGGAAATTGCTTTTGAAGACTTGAGCCAAAAAATTGACACAGGATGAAGAATAAAGGAGTTTGATTGGATACTCAATAGTTGTCATGTACAGTGGTGTTCCGTCGAGGTTGACCTAGTCGTCCGATTTCAAAACGTCCGAAAACGTCTGAAAACGTCCGAAAACGTCTGAAAGTGTCCGGAACTGTCTGGTTC
>JAIPMN010007745.1:0-10677 GCA_020650975.1 Apostichopus californicus
CCACCTCCCCCCCCTCCCCTCCCCAACCACTCTAATCCAGTCCTATGTCTTTAAGAGTGAATAAACAGAGCCCTAATGGGTGGGCTTCAGATGTGATTGAGATTACTGACATACCATTTTCTCTTTTAATCCTTTTGACAGACTTTTTCCCATTCTTTACATATTTTACAGGTAATTACACAATTGATCATTCTACAATGAAAGTCCAATCATTTGTTTCTGTATTTGCTGTGATCTTCAATGGTTGTGTGGGTATCATGGCAGGCGCTAATCTATCAGGTGAGTCAAGTCTCATTTTGCGAAGCAGTTTTCGGATTTGGGGGCGTTGGAGATTGCAGTTGAAATTACCTCATATAATTATTAGAAGCCCCTCAGTCCCCCCCCCCCTCTATCCTACTGCTCTCTTTGTTATGCTGGTGGCTTAGTGATAAAGTTATTTCAGTAGCTCTGTGCCATATTGATTGTTTGATCACATATCTGAACCACCCAGTATATATATTTTAGGTTACTTCCATGTTCACCTGATGAGTGAAAACCAACGGTTTGCTCTATAAACCGCTGAACAAAAAATGGGGAAAAAATTATCCCCCTATGTCTGGAAATTCTGCAAGCACTGTTGTTCACACACTATTATTTCTTCCTCTTTGTTAGTATATGTATTTCTCACAGATTGAAAAGATTGTGGACTATTTCTATAATAAATAGTCAAGTTTGACTAAAAATTAAAATAGTTTTCATTTGACAATGTTTGTGTATGAGAAAAACAATTTTAAAAGTTTGATGTGAACGTGATGAAATGGTCATCAGTATTGGTTCCAAATGTTAGCAAGTTATTAATTAAGGTCTTATCTGGTAAAGATCCATCTTCTGGATATTCTCAAACCTTTGAAAACACCTAAATCAATATTTGACTTTCTGAGCATATTTAAATAATGAGGTCAGTATTGATGACCTCAGGAGATTACTGCATCACCAAAGTCCACTACCAACGGTCATCACCCAAGGGTCATCACTTAAATGGTCACAAACACCTAAAGCAATATTTGACTTTCTGAGCATATTTAAATATTGAGGTCAGTACTGATGACCTCAGGAGATTACTGCATCACCAAAGTCCACTACCAACGGTCATCACCCAAAAATCATCACTAAAAGGTTTACAACCAACAGTCATATCCAACTGTTTAGTTCTTAGGCTTAAAAAATGACAATAACGATGGAAAATGCTTTTGCAACATAAACTAAAACATAACATCTAATGTATACCGGTGAAGGTCAAAGGTCAGCTTGTGATTGACCAAGATGTCTTTTCTTGTATGTTCACAGGGGAACTCAAGAACCCAAGCAAGGCCATTCCAGTAGGGACATTAGGTGCGCTGGCCTACACCGGTCTTATTTACATTGTCTTAATCTTTCTGATTGCGTTCACGTGCACAAGGTAAGCCAACAATTTTTATGTCAATATTGACCAATTAAAGAAGCCTGTTGAAGGATTTCCATAATGTAGTGTTTTTACCCTTTATCAAGTTAACTATCCTGTCGAAAATTAGAAATTGAACATCAAAATATTCTTTGCTTTATTTCATTTAAGCTGCATATCGGTTAGGGAACTAAATGAAGTGTTAGGGACCCAGAATGTAAAACTAACATTTTTTATTTATTTATTTTTTTTGGGGTAATGCACTAATAGTTATTTTCAAATACAAACACAATTCTGTCTAATCCAGACTCCTTCAAAAGTTGGTCAAACAGGGTTTTGGTTTTCTGGGCAATGGTTTCGAAAGTTGTCCATCTCGCCCGTTGGAATGTCAAACTGATGTAAATTTTGTATTTCTTTTACAATATAACAGGTACTACACTGTGAAACAAATTCTCTCAGTGGTACTTATAATACCAATTAAGTAATGTTACTAAGTGTAACTCTGTACAGATCATTAATAGTGGCACAGAACAGCTAACTCATATGTGTTTTATCACCCAAAAATATATTTTGAAAAGTGTAGTAGGTGATATCAGAATATGTGATTAAACAGACTTGTACTTTTTAAAAAAAAATTCTCCCTTTCTTTCTTTCTTTCACAGGGAAATTCTTTTGGATAATTACAATTTTCTTCAATATATAAATTTATGTCCAGTACTGGTAGCCATTGGGATATTTGCTTCAACCCTTTCGGCAGCTTTAAGTGCCCTGATCGGTGCGTCCAGAGTACTGATCGCACTAGCCAATGATAGCCTATTTGGTGAGTATAACGTCGTGGTTTTCATTCGCCCATGTGCATGTACGCAGTCATGTGACACTCCAGTCCCATGACAACCCAGTAGCATAGCAACATGAAACACAATCATGTTAGAATTTGTCTTGATTACATTACCTACACAGACAATGCCTGATTTATATCATATTCGACTCTTGACAAGCCTTTATATGCCAATTAATATAGACACATTCGATAGACGCTTTTAGGTAGACATATATAGACCTCATTTATATACACATGTAGGGATTGACCAATGGAAGGCTTTCATATAGACATATAGCTATGATCATGAACCAAACCTAACCCAAACCAATTTTATTGGCTGTTCAATTCCCATTGCTTCGGCCAAATTGCTATTTCACATCCCTGCCTAGATCTTGTCATTGTTCAATGTGGCTTCTTTGTTGTACACTTTTGCTATGTTATATGTACATATCTATGTCTTCCTTTAGTTTCATCTATAATATTCTTTTGCATGGTAGGTCCTATTCTTTGGCCAGTGCAGAAGTTGGTGACCAAAAGTGGCAATCCTATAGGTGCTGTGCTTGTCTCCTGGTTACTAGCAGAGGTAATTATTGTTTTCCATTGTTTTATCTTTGCTTAACAATGAACTATTGTTAAGTAAATGAAAACTTTGTTCCATTTGCCTCAGTTGTGAGATATGGGGTGTGATAAGGTTTGTTTGTTCTAAGTGCCCACGTTTCCTTATATCTGATTTCAAAATGTAGAATTCCTTGTTCCTCTCAACAGTGGACCAGTTTGGGTGGGTGGGTGTGGGGGGATGGTTGGTGATGAGCTACATGTAAAGCAAAATGTAAGATTTCAAATAAGCAACACTTTGTACACCTATTGTTGACATGTTTCAAAAATTACCTTTTGATCTTGTTGGGATTTTGTTTCAAGCTTAAAAAACCAATGGCTTTACAATGTACATGATGTGTATGTTGTTTACTATTGGTAGTATGTTGTTTAGAATCGGTAGTTTGTTGTTTACAATTGGTAGTATGTTGTTTTCATTTGATAGTATGTTGTTTACTATTGGTAGTATGTTGTTTACATTTGGTTGTATATCATTTCTGCCTGGCCATGTTGTTTGCATTTGGTAGTATGTTGTTTACTATTAGTAGTATGTTGTTTACGATTGGTAGTATGTTGTTCACTATTGGTAGTATGTTGTTTACATTTGGTTGTTAATTATTTCTGCCAGGCCATGTTCTTTACTATTGGTTGTACATCATTTCTGCCAGGCCATGTTGTTTACTATTGGTTGTTTATTATTTCTACCAGGCCATGTTACTGATTGGAGAGCTGAACACCATTGCGTCCCTGGTCTCCATCTTCTTTCTCCTCTCATACGCTGCTGTGAATCTTGCCTGCTTAGCCCTGGACTTAGCCTCTGCTCCAAACTTCAGGTAAAACATTGTTATTCTTTAATTGTTTCATACCTGTCTGATTCATTCCGGGGGGGTTTTTTACCGTAGTACTTTCCACAACAAAGTTATAAAAACAAAGTCTTAATTTGAAGCTTCAATTAGTAGAGTTGTCTGTGACTGCAGACTAGAAAGCGATAATTAAGATAAGGTTTTCTCTCGAAATCCCTTTCCCTGTCGCTTTCTGGTTGCATCAAGTTAAAATGTGAATTTGATCACTGGTAACACATGAAGTATTGTGGCTCTCTGAATGGACCCTCACATCCAAGAAATGGCTGTATATGGGAAATGCCACCAACCAAGGGGGGGGGAGTGGGGGGGTGACAGGTCAGTTGGTAGAGTATAGGGCTTGTTAATCCAGAGGTCAGCTGCTGAACTTCCATTGAAGCCAAACATATCTTTGCTCTTTTCAAGTTTGTTTTCCATTGTCCGTTTACTCAGAGCATATGTGGGACTTCCCATAGGGTGCAGCCACAAACAGGAGCAGGCACCTGTATTTACAAAGTAACCTCGCAGGCCAACATTTATACACCTGGTTTCAGGAAAGAGGCAATGAAGATTTATGGCCTCATTGAAGGACCAAAACGTTACGATCTGGCCAGGACCGTGAAACTGCAATCCTTAGATCGCATGTCCATCGTGGTCATTCTGGTGATTTAAGGCCTTGTTGAAGGACCAAAATGTTATGATCTAGCCAGGACCCCGAACCTGCAATCCTTAGATAGTATGTCCATCGTCTTACTATTTGACGTGCCACAACGCAGTAGACATTATTATTGTTACAGATCTTTTTATAAACCAATTAATTTCCCCAGTCGTTTCAAACTTTCTCTTTTCTTTGCTCAGACCATCGTTCAAGTATTTTTCGTGGCATACCTCTTCCCTTGGCATGATTGGTTGTTTAGTGATGATGTTCCTCATCGACGTCATGTGGGCGTCTGTCAGTGTGGTCATCTTCATGATCCTCATTCTGGTGGTGTACTTCAGAACAGGAGGCTCTCAGTGGGGGTACATCTCTCAGGCTTTGATCTTTCATCAGGTTTGTCAACGTTATTTCTTTACCTCATAATATATACTTTTCTCAGCCCTCTCACAGGGAGTCGATGGACATTTTTACAAAAGTCATTCGTTACTATAAGTCGGCAACTTTTGACCATTTAGGGTTTTTCAAAACTGCACATCATCTGCGCCATCATTTTGGGTCATTGCGGATAAATTTGAGGTCCTTATTCATTGTTGGATTAGATGTTACGGATGCTATGTGCCTCTGTACCAGGCATAGCTCTAGTCTTTAAAGCACAGGGATGATGGCTTTAGAAGTTAACAATCATTTTTAGCTTCGTTCAACTAGTTCTCACGCTTTCCCCAAAAAAGCTTGTTCCCAACTTTGGTAAAAACGATTTTTTTTTCAGCATTCCATTTTGTACTTTATTATGAGTCAAAATACGTCAGTGTGACGTGACATTTCTTATCTATGCAGTCATATATCTGTCCTTTTGTCCCGTTCCTTCACCGATCTCTTTATCTCCTGACCAGGTCCGTAAGTACCTGTTGCTACTGGACACTCGTAAAGATCATGTGAAGTTCTGGCGCCCTCAGATTCTACTCCTGGTCGCTAATCCACGATCATCGTGTAACCTGATTAAGTTTGTGAATGACATGAAAAAGAGTGGCCTCTATGTGCTTGGACATGTGCAGCAAGGATCAGTCGACGAGTTCCCTACTGACCCAGTGGAAAGAGAACTCCCTGCTTGGGTCCAGCTCGTGGAGGTGCTCAAAGTCAAGGCGTTCATAGAACTTACTCTGGCGCATTCTGTCAGAGAGGGGGCTCAACACCTTATTCGAGTTTCAGGACTTGGAGGTGAGTTTATATTCTATCATCTTTTTTTTATATTTTTTTTTGACATGTGTTTAGTTTTTGTATTAATTATGTTATCAGTGGAATAGTTTGACATTATGAAAGAAGATTTCTCCTTTTGTTATAAAGAGAAGGTCTTGTTAACCCTGTGTTAAGTTTTGGTGCTGGTGGTCGGGGGTAGTGATGATGGCGTTGCGGCAGTCGGTGTGGCGAGTAAGGGTGTAATACAGAAGTCTAGCTCTCTACACAGACCAAGCAGAAGCATCAACAGATGTTGGGAACGGGGTCACCTCTCCACCCCCTCCTCACCCCTCCCCCACCTCCCCCTACTCTGAAGAACACAGTTCATTATTAAACCTCTGTCCCTATCCTACGTTTGCACTGTAGTTGCTTATTGAATATCATAGGAGTACCTTCTGTTAAAAAAATCCCCCGACCCCTCTCTAACACTCCCCCCCCCCGTCTTTCTTCACAAATGCATGCTACCTTGTCTATGTATATTTACTGTTGCCTATTATTGACAAAATTTGAAGAATCCCTCTGTACGGTGTTGTGTTTTTCCTCCACAGGTATGAAACCAAACATGGTAGTGATGGGGTTCTATGATGAAGTGCTACCCGAGGACTCACTCTTCCAAGTTCAGAATCCTAGGAGAGGTTATTACGGAACTGTAGCCGAAGACACTGAGGGCGGTAACGCACTCCTACAACTGCCTCCTCTGAGAGGCGAGGGAGAGGATAAACTGTTGTCCAGAGAAGAATATGTCTGTTTGATTCTGGACATCGCGAGGCTGAAGAAGGGCGTGTGCCTGGCGAGGAACTTTCACAACTTCAACCGAGAGGATCTGGCTCTGTACGGAAGGAAGAATATCGACATCTGGCCCGTCAACTTCCTGAAACCGGAGACCGCAGGCTACTTTGACACCGCGTGTATATTTTTGCTCCAAGTAGCTTGTGTAGTCAACATGGTGCCTCTCTGGAAGAAGCACACTCAAATGAGGGTCTTTCTATGCGTGGACTCAGATTACGCATCCACCAATCACAAGAAAGAGAAACTGAAGAAGTTCTTGACGGAACTGAGAATCAAAGCCGAGATAGTCACGGTTCCTTGGAACCACATCACGGTCATGAACAAGTCCGAGGAAGCGGACAACGAGATGGCCTCTAATCTGGTGACGAGAGTCTCGGAGGATTACCTCCAGGCACTGAATAGCATGGTGAGGGACCATGCTGACAACACTGCCATTGTCTTTAGTTATTTACCGATGCCACCGGTGGACAGGGGGCTTCACGGCCAGTACTTACATGAGATGGATTTATTAACAAGAGACCTGCCACCCACCATGATGGTACATGGCTTAGGAGAGGTCACACTGACAACACTGTAGCTAGTTTATGTTGACCAGCAGTGAGGGTTAAAGGATAAAGAATGGTAACACACCATGATGTGGGAAGGGAAGGGGGTCAAGGGATGGGTGAAGTGAGGTAACATGGATGAAAGTGTAACGTTGGTTTTATTGATGGTTAATGGATTGACATAGTGTCATTGATGGATCAGAGGGTGCAAACAAGAGACAGATTAAGAGGTGTAACAGAGATCAAGACAGGTAGCATTGCCAACAATGTATGATGGATATGTATGATGGATAAGTAGAGGTCACATTGATGGATTAGGAGGGGGTAACATTGATGGATTAGATGGGGTAGTATTGATGGATTCGGTGGGGTTGTATTGATGGATTAAGAGGGGTAACATTAATGGATTAGTAGCGGTAACATTGATGGATTAGGATGGGTAACATTAATGGCTTAGGAAGGGGTAAAATTGATGGATTAGGAGGGGTAACTTTGATAGGAGGGGTAATATAGAAGGATTATGAAGGGGTAACAATGATGGATTAGGAGGGATAACATTGGTGGATTAGGAGGGGTAACATTGATGGATTAGGAGAGGTAGCATTGATGGATTAGGAGGGGTAGCATTGATAGATTATGAGGGGTAGCATTGATGGATTATGAGGTGTAATATCGGACAGGTTGAATGTGAGAGACAAATCCCTGACTGTTCATCCAAAGTTTAAATAGACAATACAGTTAATGGTTATAATTATAATACTAATGAAGAAAAAATCTGAAAAAGAAAGAAAAGTTTGATTTAGGGATCTGTCATTGTCAAATTTAATTTTTTCCCTGAATTATTTCGATATTCTAATTTATTTTATTGTTCATGAGGAAAGAGAAGGAGGGGTTGACAAGGAGAAAGATCAAATCATTCCTGTTTTAATGAAAAGTTTTACAATTACCAAAAAAAAACTGAGCTTTGCAATTTTCTTTAACTGAATTATTTTTTACTAAAACTGGAATAATTATTGTCTTTTTTTTTCCCCTGACTTTTAAAGAATATGTATTTTTATCTGTCCTTTTATTATGATGTAACATATTTGAATTGTATAATTATCCGAAACAGCTGTAAATAAGACACATAATATACGAGCTAACTCCTATATTTTTGTTTCCAATCATATTATATGAGTAATTATTAACTGTGACAATTGCAGATTTAGCAGCTGTTAATAGCTCTTTCTAAGGATACCTTTATGACCAGCAGCTTGATATGGAAATTGTGTCTTTGTTTCAGAGTGATTAATGCAGCAAACGATATAAGTGGATGTGTGATTTATTGCTAGCGATATCTTCCATTTTTAAATAATTATTATGAAATAGAAAGGTAGTGATTTTTTTTTTATTTTAACCAACTTTGTTCATGGTGTGGCTCACTTATATAGATTGGGCTTGTTAGTTAGAGTACCCCAGTCTTGTTTCAAAATGTGTGATACCAGATATGGTAAACACACAGTAATGATTCTGCTATTATAAACATATCATTGACACTGTTTGTGACTTTTGGCTGTTAAAGATCATGTTTAGTAACTGTTCAGATTACACATTAAACAGTATAGATCATTCATTGCTCATTAACCGGGACCATATGCAGTACCTACTATACACATATCATTGATACTGTTTGTGACTTTTGACTGTTAAAGATCAAGTTTTATAACCGTTCGGAATACACATTAAACAGTGTAGCTCCTTCATTGCTCATTAACCGGGACCATATGCAGTACCTACTCCCTTCCATAGAGACTTGTGATACTTCACTTAAAGTAACCCTGACACCATCATCACACGGTTACACATGGCTTCAAACGGTTAAACATGGTTACACACGGTTACAGTCTAAATGTGAGGGGATGAATAGGATGCAGTGTGCTATATTTGTGCTCAATTTGTACTGTTTATTTGTTTATGCTTATTTATTTTACACTTTTTGCACATGAGACTTCCAACTTTGTTTTTCTTTTCACATAAGCCACTGATTTTTATTCTCTTACCAAGAGGTTTCAATCTTTACCTCTCAGACTTCCTAGCCCATTATGAACTGTTTCCTTGTATTCAAATGAAAACATTGGATTTCGTAAATCATGGAGTTTTCTAGTTTTTTTACTTTTTAGAATATTTGGGTGTTTGAAGATAAGTTGAAGATAATGACTCTGTGTGCCTTGTGTTTGATTGTCTTTTGAATTATCTTCCGGCCAGATTCATAATATTATTTTGTTTTAATTATCGTTTATTTGCCTCATTTTTTTCTAAATGGCCAGAGTATTGTTAAACTAGTGTACACCAGTGTAACATTAGTATTACAATAGTATTACAATAGTGCTACACTAATGTTACACTAGGTAACACACTAGTGCTATTCTAGTGCTACACCATTTTAACACTGGCATTACAATAGTGCTACACTAATGTTACACTAGTAACACACTAGTGCTATTCCAGTGCTACACCATTGTAACACTAGTGTTACAATAGTGCTACACTAATGTTACACTAGTAACACACTAGTCCTATTCTAGTGCTACACCAGTGTAACACTAGTATTACAATAGTGCTACACTAATGTTACACTAGTAACACACTAGTGCTATTCTAGTGCCACACCAGTGTAACACTAGGACCACACTCGTGCTACAGTCCTACATTACTTTCTGGCTTACTTAAGTGTAGCCTAAGTTACATACTATTTGGCTTGAAGTGTTTTTTTTTATTGTTTATGATTATTTCAAGATCAATTTAACACCTGTTTGTACCCTTTTTGGGTGAGAACTAAACCTTGGTAGCATTGATACCTTTTCATTGATTGATTGATTGATCAATCAATTGATTGATTGGAGTAATCTGATAAAAAGTAGTAATTGGTTAAGTAATTTTTAGCAATGAAAAACTTACTATCAAGACACATTGCCTTTACATTTTAACTTCAAAACTTGCTTGTAAATGTCACCCAGACTGATCAATTATTTAATTTTAAGAGGCATGTATATATATATACAAATATCTTGTATTTTAATTGTGTGGAGTAGAAACTAATTGCATTGAAGGTGGAACAAAAGACAAAATACCCAGTGCATTGCAATATACAGAAGGTTATGACCATATATTCTTCTTTTTTTTTGTTTTTTTTGTGTTGTTAGTCATTGAATTAGTTCCACAGTATCACGTTTCCATGCCTACAAGCATGAGGATCCAAATTATGGCGGAAGGGGGGGGGGGGGTGCTGAAGGACTATCAACCATTAACCATAAGGTGAAGGAAAAGGTCACTACTCCCTGAATTGATAACACAGTATTTTACTGTGTAATAGGACATACTGTGGACTTGTTGTAACACATGACACACACATGTATCATGGATACATCCACCCACTCATTTGTGTGTGGGATAGCACTTTCATGCTATTACTAGATCCATCGAGTTTTATGCTCAAATCTGCCAGAAACTTTGGCTTACTGATTGTCTGCAGGATGTGATGTACTTTATCTTTGATCCGACGGACTTTTGGATTCCCATTCCCTGCTGCCTCCACCAACCCCTCCTCTTTCGCACCTACCCTTCCCCCATCCCTCCCCATACTCCCATCCCTCCCCCATACTCCCATCCCTCCCCATACTCCCATCCCTCCCCATACTCCCATCTCTCCCCATACTCCAGACCCTCCCAATACTCCCATCTCTCCCCCATACTCCCATCCCTCCCCGATACTCCCATCCCTCCCCATACTCCCATCC
>JAIPMN010007747.1:0-10097 GCA_020650975.1 Apostichopus californicus
AAGATCTTTTCTTCGGTAAACTGGTAACAGGTTACGACCCATTGAATTTTTTTATCCTTCACATCAAATACTTTATCTTCAATTGTAAACAAAACAATGTTAAGCCTGAATGCTACAATTTCTTCTATAAAATGAAATTCATTCTTAACGTTGAGAAGCACATTGCCTCGAAGCGAAACTCTACTAGCTCTGCTCGTAGAAAATACATGGCATTAAGGACTTGTTTTTCTCATTCAATCAATGAACTTTGCGACTCTTGACTTAACCTCTGCTTATCATCTATGTTTTTCTGGATATGTAGCCTATACATATATTTCGGTATAAGTGGAGAAAAAGAAATACTCAATTCAGAATTTATTTCACATTATGTTAATAATTCCTTTGTATCATTCAGATGACATACCTATGTTGTTATTAGAACTCTTAATATAACCGATGTACCACATACATGTTTAATATTCGTGAATAAATGAGACGGAAAAAAAATAAAATAAGGAATGAACACACTGATATTAACGTAAATTAATCCCTATATACATATAGGAAGACAGTCTTTGTGATGGATATATATTAAGATATGAAGATGAACTCATTAGAAACTAATTATTACCAATTATAAATGCACTAACGATAGCTCTAAGAAATTAGGATGATAATATTTTCATATGTGTGTAAAACTCTATAGTGGAACAATAACATCAACGATAACAACCGAATCTGTGTATCGTAACTCGCGGTATCGTTTTGTTTTGATACGTAATTTCTATAAAGCGCTATGAATGTACCAGTCCGTACATATATATCTTCCCCGTTAAGGTGGCTATCACAAGTTTCTCCTTGCCATCTACTACGGACGTGGTAATGCACTGTGCCATGTATTCAACTGGCATTGTTGATAGTAAGTGCCAGCCATCTCCACTGTATTGTGTTAGAACATTGTGTCGCCCACTTTTATCACGCCATAAGATGTAGATGAACCCTCCCATGCCTATGCAGACACTGAAAGGTTTTATGTCAGCTTCACTTGGTTTGGTGAATTTATACACCACCTTACTCCCTGGTGCCACCATGGTAACTTCATGTGACTTCCTATCCGCATAGTCAGAGTTACAGATCAGAAGATTACTGTTGTGGACAGTGATATCAAATGATTCCTTGATTTCATCAGGTAGTACTATGGTGTGATTGTAATTCAGCTGGTAATCAAATACATACACTTCTCTGCTGTTAGTACCAACAATGATTTCATTCTTGGCAGGATTCGTGGTAACAGACCACACAAACCTACCCTCTGGCCACGTCTTAACCATATCACTGATGTTCTTCTTTTGGTAAGAAGAGTCAGAAATATTATAAATACCGATTTCATCCGGTATGCAAACTGTAATGACATTGAACCCCGGCAAAGTACAACAGTAACGACCTGGCGAGAGAAATCTCTTATTTCTATTTAAGACATTCTGATTTAATATTTCTCCTTTCATGTTAATGACAGTGATGTGTGATTGTTCTCCTGATACCAAACCAGTCATAACGATATTACCATCGCTACTTCTTGTCATACCGGTGATATTGTTACCATTAGTCTTGGTTCCCGCAACATCAACAACAGACTCTGCGCTTTCTGAAATTACAACTTTATCAGATATAACTTTTCTTATATCACTGATGACAAAATCAGATAAAGATTCTAACTCTGGATATTCTTGTTTCATTTCTTCGAGCATAGGTTCACTGGCTGCTCTTATGTCGGGGACACACTGTGCGTCTGTCCAATCGTCATTACATGCAAGAATGGAAGTAGACGTTGCTGATAAGTTTTCGAACCGTTTAATAAGTTGCTTACATGTATGCAGTATTTCTTCACATTTGTCTTTGTTTTGACTTGTAAGAAGATCTTTAGCTGTCGTCAAGGTCTTGAAATTACTATCTAACTCCCCGAGTTTTTGAACTGAGAACTCATCCTCAATTTCTTGACAAGTTTCCTTAAATTCTTTTAATTCCTGGTCATATTTTACATCGGTAATTGTCATATTTTCTTCATATTTCATGATCAATTGGTTCATTTTCTCTTCATGTTTAACAGTTATTTCACGTTTTTCACATCTTCTTCTATTTTCTATGTCAGCAGCTCCTTTTTCACGTTCATCGTTACATTTGGCAAGTTTATCCTTTATTTTCTTTGCCTGTTCCTTGTGTTGACTTGTCAACAACAATGTCTTTTTTATAGCATTTTCATTCAATTTTACTAGCGCCATTTGAACTTTCTCGGGTAACGCGTATAGTTTAGTCTTGTGCTTGCTAAGTTCAGCGAGGTTCCGATTCAGTAATGTCCTTTCTTTCTGGGCTAGGTCAGTCACATCTATGAGATCGTGACCTTTGTGCTTACTGTGAGTGCAGACTAAGCAAACTGGTTCATTTTGGCATGTACCACAGCACAATTTGGCTGGTTCTTTAACATGAAAATGGCACCTGGGATCTTCCGTCATTGCAGCTATTTCCTCCATGGTCAAGTTCTTAGCTGCCATATTTTCCAATTTCAGAGTGCATGGTTGGTGATCAGTAAACATTCTATTACTGATATGAACCTTGTAACATTCGTCGCATAAAAAAGCTCTACATTTAAAGCAGTAAGCGGAACATACCACATCCTTTGAACAGCTCACACACTGCTTCAAATCTTTCTTTTCCAATGATTTACGCAATTCTATGAACTCGAGCATACTCTTCATATGAAAATCAGTCTTAAAGCCGTCCAATCCATCCTCTGGTATACAACATCGCTGTTTACAAAGTGGACATTCAATTGTCCCATCATGGCTGGCTTGAATAACTGTTCTCAAGCAATCGTTACAGTATCGATGAAGACATGGTAACAGTTTCGGCTCATTAAATTGATCCAAACAAACAGAACACATGAAGAAGTTTTCTGTCAGGTCTTCTATGAAAGGGTTCCAGGTAGCCATGTTGATGAAGGTTGTTAACTCTCACTTCATAAAATTGTACTCAGTTACGTCACAATCTGTGAAAGAGTTCAGGAAAAGAAAGGGAAAACAAATTATTTTTTATCACTGTATTTCATAAAATATGAGTGGAAATACAAACATACGTACATTCATAACCCATTCAAAATGATCTGGACACAGAAGTGCTAAAACATTTCAGGCCAGTGTTTAACTTGTCCTTCATCTCCAAACGTTTGGAGAAGGTTGTGTATGCACGACTTGAGCGATACTTACATACCAATGCCCTTCACGAACAGTTTGGACTTCAGGATGTTGCATTGAAGAAGTTTGAGTCAATTATCTGTCCAACCGATTTCAAACAGTTTGCATTAAGATCGAACTTTCGGAACCAGTACCTCTAGAGTTTGGCGTTCCACAGGGATCCGTGCTTTGGCTCAAGTTATTCACTATGTACACAATCGTACATGTAGTCACAACTTGAATTACCATTTTTATACGGATGACACACAAATTTACCTTCATTGCAGCCAGTTAATTAATATCTCAGTTAGAAGATGTGTTTTGGAAAATATTGAATATTGCTTTGTTGAAATTAAATAGTAGATGACAAGCAATACACTTAAACTGAATGGTGACAATATTGAAGTAATCATAATCATAATCTGCATTTTTTTCCGATGTATTGTTAAGGGCGGAAGGAGTTTCGATTAAATCCGTAACAGACAGCCAAACTTGGTGTTTATATCTTGATACAACTCTTAATATGGATGTACATTTAAACCATATTTATAATCTCTCTGATCTCAGTTCTGGACAGCGCACTTAAATCACATTTTAATTGGTGCAATCGTTGTGGTTCTACATGAAGGGAGTAGCAGTAGTAACTGCAGTAGGTTAATATTCTGTTTTAATGTATAAAAGTTGTCACTCAATTTAATCAGGCTTAAAGTTTAAACCTGCTTAAAGGGAGTGAAGACTCGTGCACAAATTAACGTCTGATGCCGGTAATCTGACCTAGTTTCGAATGAGGTGTAACAGAAGTGTTAGACACCACCATCGATCCCAGAAAATACACACACAGCTTGCTACCATCGGTGATTAGACACTAGTGTACAGTCAATACATGCAGTTATGGTCAATACCCACAACACAGCGTACATAGCAGTGATGGGCATCTCAGGTCCAGATAAAGATATAAGGTATCACGTTTCATTACTGTCTGCATTTTGTAGCGACAAGAAAAAAAGCTTCACTTGAAAGCAACGGTAAGTTAACTTTTTCGGAGGGTGTCACGCGGTTTGGGGCGAGTCTTCAATGCCTTTAAGTTGACTAATCATTGTACCAACACACAACTGACTAACATAGCCCAGCTGTTAGTATGTAGAGCTCTTATACTCTATTAGATTCATTGATCTACATACCACATGAGAAATTCATCAAAAGTTTGATTTTATTGCTTTTATACTTTGATCTCTGCTGACCTTAAATAACCTTTGACCTCCACAAAAAGCAACGTACGATATTTACTTAAGGTGGAGCCAAATACCAAGTTCATCAAAGATTTAGTTTTTGAGTCATTTAGTTTGTAACGTTTTCAGACTTTGACCTCTGCAGAAAACACTTCGGTTCTTAAAGTCAATAAAGGGGATCCACATGTTGAATTATGAAATACATTTAAGTTTTTACTTTTGGAGTTAAACCGATTTAACAAGGTTTTCAATCTTTGACCTCTGTTGACCTCAAAGTGATCATTAACCTTCACAAAAAACATGCACTCATAAGGTGGATTCCAATACCAGGTATGAAGTTAACCCAAGATTTCATTTTTTATCGTGTTTACAAGGTTTTCAAAATGTGACCTCTGGTAATCGCAAATAAGACTGTACTACTTGCTTAGTTACATCCACATGCAAAGAATGCATTTCATCCGAGTGCTTTTGAAGCTATTGTGTTTAAATGGTTTTAAGACTTTCACCGCTTTGACCACACATGTTCTTAATCTCCACAGAAAACAATAGGACTCTTCTACTTTAACGGTGCATCCACGTATCTAGTTGAAGTTCACCCACCATATACAGTTCTTGAGTTATCGTGTTCGCAAGCCAAGGTGCTACACACACACTATCATCATCGCAAAGAACATTCCTTTCGCCTTCGGCAAGGAATGAAAAACTGAATGACAACAAATCAATCAATAGATCCGACTGAATAAAGTGAATGCATGCGTTTTATTTTTGCGTGAAGAGCTATATACACTGCGTTTTCAGAGTATTTCTAAGTGAGAATTAATGACAATTAACTAGACAGTAAAACTTAACTATCTTAGCTAGTAGTGTTGAATTATAGAGACATACATATACATAGCATCATCAGCATATAAACCAACTCATTGTGCTATCCTGTCTTGCGTAACTATATAGTCCTCTGCGTGTTCGACGTTAAATGAAATCGAATTAATGCAACTAATGTGAGCAATAAGATCAAAACTAATCCATCTTCGCATAAATAATGTCATTTAAAACATGACAACTGTACAAAATGTCCAATCTAAATGGCCCTATATGATTTCAATATATTAAAACCTCTCCCCTTTCATAACACTATGACACCAAAGGCCTAACATGATTTTGAGCAATATGACTTGGATACTGTCTTAGGCAGTCTACCTCAGCGGCAGATAATATATAGAACGGCTGATTCAACAACTAATCTAACCAATTATGATGTTCTTTTCCTACGTCGTGATCTCTAAAAACACCAACCTTCTTTATAATCTTCTGATCAGCTGATGCTGTTTTTCCTCAACGTATAACTGGATACATAGTCTATTGTACGAGTGAATATATATACAGTGACAGAAAGTGGCAAATTACTAATGTAATTTTCCCAGATGCTTCGAGAAATGAAACACATGTAACTCCCCTGTTGGTTCCTTCGTTATATGGTACGTTTCGTATTCCTATAACTGGTTTGTCACGCAATGCACATCTGTGGATAGCTTATCATGATGGACTTTGGTTGTGCTAATATTTGGGCAATACTCAATGCACTTGAACGTTCAAAGGTAGCATACACCAATATTAAAAATTAAAAATAAACAGTTTTTTATTGACTTACACACTCTATCATAAAAGTTATGTTGTCTTTAAGTATAGATAGAAGTTCTCACTAGCTAAACGCTACCCGTCACTGTATAGCTGACAAGTTGGCATTTCATGGCACTATAAATTTTCTGTACCATGACCGCGCATATTTTTTGCTACCGATTTTCGTACGCTGCTCATGGGAGGCCTAAAGTGGTCTAAACTTGCCTCAAGTGACCCAAATATTGCACCACATCTACTTCGGTATTAATGCTCTTTAACATCCAAGCCATAAAAAGCAGATCCTGGTTGAAAACATATCAAAAAGATGTTCTCTTGCTGCTGCTTTTTTTTTGGGGGGGGGGGGCATTTTCACTGAGATAGGAGAACAGTCGGGCGGATTGATATAGGCTCTAATAAGAGTATGCCACCCATTTTCAAAAATATGAATAACCAGCAAGCGCATGTTTGCGCGCTATGTACGATAATGGATATTGTTGTCTTACCCATATATCTTCACATTCCATTCTATATGTCGTCCACAACGATCGAGTACGCGTCCTCTTTGGAATACACTGTTCTTCCTTCATCTGTGTATACAACATATCATTCCTAATGAATGCAGAAAATGTATCGGGCAGACACAATATTCTTATAGTAATGGTCATATCATTACATGATTATCTTATATCTAACCATCCCTAAATATGGTTTCATTGAATGGAACTTATTATCTCATACCTACATTTAATGAAATCGGTTTGAACAGATTCTTAGGTCGCCTTAATTCTGACAAAGTCCGGTGGAATATTTTTCCTAACTATCTAAGAAAAAGCTCTTTAGTGTATGAAACTTTCTTCGGAAAGTTTATCCACAGGACATTTGTCGTTTTAAATTAATTTGTAGTAACTTTTCGAACATTTACTCTAAAGTTGATCATTTGTATTGTTTGGTTAGGGAAATATAATTTGATTGTGATGAAACGTTCGGGATAACACGGTTAGTTTGCAGCAAAGCAGAGTCACATTAATTAATATTCACGCATGAAATTGAAAAAAGATATCCACAGCTCTTGACATTTTCGCATATACAGTGACCGCACAGTGATCCGTCACATGAACTATTAACATTTTGCTCACTCATCCGCCATCTGTGATCTCTGGGGCAAATCAAAATAATTACAAAATTAAAAATATAAATACAACATTATAAATGTCACAGGTTTCTTAAATTGAACAAAGAATGTACAAATGAAAGGCAATGGCTAAAACTTTAGCTTAGTCACAACTTCACTTAACTAAAGGTTTTACCTTAAATTTCTTCCTTGCAGTTTTAGATCCTGTTCGCTAAGTTTTATCGTTCCTTAGATTTGTTTTTCGTTACTCTTCCTGTTTTCTGTTTGTTTTAAGTTCCAACTGTTTCTCTCCGTTCGCTATGTTTCATTCTACAGTTCATTTCACTGACTTCAATTTACTAAATCCTCGTTCTGTTATTTTTTCCTGTCCCATTACGTTCTTTTTTCGACCCTTTTTGTCCGCTAAATAATTAAGCGTTTACTTTACTTTCGTTTACTTATTAATTTGTTCCAATAAACCGACTCCCCCACCCCAGACGCCCCCCCCCCAATACACAGATACAAAAACATCGGAGCACCCCTTACTTGAATATACGTCACCTTACAGTTTATTTTCCAAAATCTTATTTTCTAAGCTTGACATCTTTCGGTCGTGTGAAAAATCGCATACTGTAATTGAATAGCGTTTGCATCTCTCAACAATGCATTCTCTTATTGTCAGTAAGATAATGATATGATATTATTATTTGTCATAAGATAAAGCAATGAAACAACGAAGGAAACATGACTTGATTCTTAATCCCTGCAGCTTAGGTTACATATCCTCACAATTATTCCCACAGTGAGATCAACATTCACAAGACACAGAGACTTTTAATCTATCAAATAAGGATTTAATCATGCGTGAGAAAGAAAACATCACATGGTCCTATTTTTGGGGCTCCTAAACTAGACGTCTAAAAATGGACCGGTCAATTTCTAATGCATTTCTTTATTCGGGAATCGTGGGAATTTAGCAAAGGGGGAAACTTGAAGGTCAAAAATGCAAAGGGTTAAAGACCTTGGAGGAGTTTTATAGGAACTAAAAGAGGTATAATATCACCTCATGACAATAGACATACTTCCGGTATCGGCCTAGAGTTTTCTCATACAGCAGAAGATATGTTACCATACAGAATAGAAATGCACTACCAATTTAAAGATTTGTATTGATTAAACTGTCATCTCTCATCAAGTTTCCGAATCATGACCGTGTAGATTTTTTGCTATGAGAGCCTGAAGTACTTGTTTTCGTCACTTGTAAACAAACCTCTTTACTCAGTAGTAAACAATTTTCGTACGCTGCCCACGGAGGCCTAAAGTGGCCAAATAGTCTCAATTTACCCATTTGTTTTGCACCACGTGTACTTCCATTCATGCTCTCCAACATCCAATCTACAAAAACAAACCCATCCTCATTGATATCATTTCAAAGGATGATCTCTTGCTGCCGCGGTTCTTTTTTTTTTTGCTCTTCCTGAGACACGAGATCACTGTGGCGGATTGATAAAAACTCTATCTAATAGGCGTATGCCACCTCACTGAACTACATGCAACGAGTTTAATAAATCTGCTGCAACAATTAAAATTTATTAAACTCGATGACTACATGCTGCAACAATTAAAAAGTAGCCTACTAGTCTATACTACTAGTATAGTTTATTGCATGTACTCACTTCACATTGGAAAGGCGAACAAACTTAACAAAGGGTCGATTAAACTGTAATTAAAGCTCAAAATATATGTACAAGATTGACATAAGATAATTGAATCATTGGAGCTGAATCTTCAGATCTCGAGTCACGATATTTTTTGGTCGAATAGGTTATGTTACTTTGTTAGTATTATCTAGTTTTGCGAAATAATACTAGTAGGCCTAGCATAGGCATTGTTAATTAGAATTTAATAACGATAGGGCCAGGTGGTGTTTTCCAACAGATAGGCAATCTACAAACGGTACTCAGCACAGATGCTATGCAGGCCACAGATGCCATCAGTTGGGTTACTGCTCTGATGCTAGGCTACATACATTAGGAGGACAAGGTCGACTAGGCTATATCTCCTATCAGTATCAGCCTAATTGATGTTAGGGTGGAAGCCTATACAAAATACACAAAGTTTGGCTGAATTGCAGAATATCCCACAACACAAAGCTCCATGCTGTAGCTGGCTGGCACAAACTAGGTAACCAAATTACCCTTCAAGAATTTCCCTTTTACAAAACAGCTAAATTAAAAAAGGAAAGAGAATCAGATTCCATTGTTTGTAATATCACAAACAAATTTTAGCTTGAATAAGGACCCATAGTTATAATTATAATGATAAGTTTGAATAGGAATGGCCAAAAATGAACCATTCTGATGGGGTACGTAGCCACAACAACATAATACATTGAACTTACTTTGTTTTGGCATTTCTCCTTGTATTGAACATCACAATTTAATGATGGGTCATTCTTCAAAAGAATGGCAAAAAATGAGCCTCCCGGATAGTGTAACCAGAGCAGCGAGATATAATGAACTTTTTGTTTAGTTTGGTATGTCTCTGTGTACAGTCAGTATTGCAAAGTTCGGACACCCCTAAGAAATACACGATTTCACCATGACAACCTACAGGAAGAGCCAAATTTCACCAAAAAGTACAAAGCTACAGTTATTTTCTCTCCAAAATGACCTGTGTGCAAGTAAAAACTTACATATTTGTCAATAAAATGACAGAGATATATGAAGTCTGTTATAATTACTGAAAGAGCAACTGCGCCACCAATTTTATCACCAGCGCCACACTGTGGGAACGAGTGTCCGAACTTCGCAATACTCTAGCAGATACCAGTTCCACAATCATGAAGAATCTTCTTTTTTACAACGTGAAAACAGTTTGCAGGAAAGAAAGTTTGGCCGTGTATCTTAATATAACACACTTCTCCCACCATAT
>JAIPMN010007748.1:0-26460 GCA_020650975.1 Apostichopus californicus
TTGATTTTTCAGGCGAAAACTTGCTAGAATTTCACTTCTAACCGGATGGGAACATGCTTCTGATCAACATGAATCCATTGTAGACATTTAGGCTGACATTTAAAAACCTAGATTTTTTTTTAATCTTCTCAAAATGATGCCGAGAACGGATGCTGACCCCTTAAATCATGTATCAGACATAATCAGTGTTAAAGTAGGTCCATACTCTTCAGAAAGACAGTCTTATTTGAATTTTCAATCCGTTACGTCTTAATTTCATATATTTAGTTTTCAGGCAGAAAACTTGGTATAATTTCACTTTTAACAGGACGGGAACATGCTTCTGATCCATGTGATTCCATTGTAGTCTTAAAGACTGAAATTTGAAAACCTCGCATTTTCGTTTAAATTTGATCATTTTGTAAGGCTATACCCTTATGGCTTTTTTAAAATTTTTGCCCCAAATCACGGTTTTTTAAATCTTCTCAAAATGATGCCAAGAAACGGATGCTGACCCCTTTATTATGTATCAGACATTATCAGTGTTTATAGTAGGTCCATACTCTTCAGAAAGATAGTCTAATTTGAATATTCAAATCGTTACGTCATAATTTCATATATTTAGTTTTCAGGCAGAAAAGTTGGTATAATTTTACTTTAAACAGGACGGGAACATGCTTCTGATCCATGTGATTCCATTGTCGACATTAAGACTGAAATTTGAAAACCTCGCATTTTCGTCCAAATTTGATCATTTTGTAAGGATATACCTTTGTGGTTCTTTCAAATTTTGGCACAAAATCGCGGTTTTTTAAATCTTCTCAAAATGATGCCGAGAACGGATGCTGACCCCTTTATCATGTATCAGACATGATCAGTGTTTAAAGTAGTTCCATACTCTTCATAAAAGACAGTCTAATTTGAATATTCAAATCGTTACGTCATAATTTCATATAATTAATTTTCAGGCAGAAAAGTGGGTATAATTTTACTTTTTACAGGACGGGAACATGCTTCTGATCCATGTGATTCTATTTTAGACATTAAGACTGAAAATTTGAAACCCTCAAATTTTCGTCCAAATTTGATAATTTTGATCATTCCTCATTGATCATTGCTCTAACATTTACTCTTTCATTCGCCATACAGATGCTTTGGAAAATCACCTTACTGTCAGGGGCCATAGTGCCAGAAGGGTGAGTGAAGCCATTCAGAGAGTCCGCTCCTTTTCCAGATCATCTACTTTGGCAGTGAAGAACAAAGAGGGACGAGATTGCGACAACAAGCTCCCCCTGGTTGTGACTTTCCACCCAAATCTTCCTCCTCTTCAGCAAATCACCTCTAACAACCACGACATTCTCCTCACTTCAGATAGACTCCAACGAGCCGTCCCTGAAAAACCCACCATCGCCTACAAACGTCCACGCAACCTACTAGACCTTCTTGTGCGTGCTGCTGTTCCACCTCTAACTTCTAACCCTACACCCATTCAGCATGGTACTTTCAAATGTGATCGTATTTTGAGATGCATCATCTGCAGCCACCACATTGTTGAATCCAATTCCATCACCAGTAACAGCATGCAACTCACACACAAGACTTAAGGGTCACATCACTTGCACAACCACTTATGTCATCTATCTGATCTCTTGTAGAGTTTGCGGCATCCAGTGTGTTGGCGAAACCAAAACCACCCTCAAGAAGCGATTCTATGGTCACAGATCCACAGTCAACACCATGAAGACTGAAGTCCCAGTTGGAGAACACTTTAACCTTCCCAACCATACCATTAACGACATGTCCCTACAGGGGATTGAATCCTTAGGTAGCCGTCCTGACCTAGTACGAATCAGCAGAGAGAGGCTGTGGATGCAACGTTCGCCTTCGCACCATTCAACCTCATGGTCTCAACATTCAGGAAGGACATGACTAACTTTTCTTCTGTCCCCCTCCTTCTCCACTTGGTCCCCCCCCCCCCACACCATCACTCCTCTTCTCATAGCTCTCTTCCACCTTTGTTCCTTCACACCTTTCTGTCTTTGTCCTTCTCCAGTTTATTCCCTATCCCCTTACCTTAATCCTTTCTTTGTCCCTCCACTGTTTATCTCCTACCTCTCCTCTTCCCCTGTTGCTTTCTTCTCTCCATCCCTTGTCTACTAATACCCTTACATCTATCTCTTTGTGTTCACTATACTCATTAACCTGTCTGTATCCTGTGAGTGTTCTTGTCCCTTCTGTTACTGTTACTTGTCATTAAGCTTTTGAAGAAGATCCTGCTAGGATCGAAACGTCAGGCCAATATACTTTTACACAAAATAAGAACTGGTGATAATTTAAGTTACATCGACTTATATGAATGCTGCACCTACATGCTCGTATATTCATCTTAGCAAGCTCATTCGTCTCACAGTTCGATGGAAAGTGTACTATAGTGTAGCAGGTTGTAAAGCCTAGTTTATTCTTACTTCAGAGACATTTAATTAGAAACATCCAAATACTTTCCTCCGTGTATCTGGCTTGTTGTCGATGAATTTCTCCGCGATAACGCGTGGTTCGATTCTGTCCAGAATCTCACTATGGACATCGCATAGCAGGAGATGGTTAAGCCTTGAATCCCTTGATTGCTTCATGGTACTACGTAACCACGTCTTCAGTCTCCTCAAGGAACTGAATTATCTTTCAGCAGTGCAGGAACTTGCTGGATTTACGAGAACGAGTCTGAGTAATTGTTCAACTTGTTAGAACATTTTTCGGACATCTGGGCTCGTTGATTAAAATATTTCATGGAAGTCAATGATGTACGTACCTGTGAAGTTCCTGTGAAAAAAATGCAAGTTCCTGTTCTAGATCAGTAGTCAGTTCCGGGTAACGTCCAGCAACAACTGCATTGTACTCTACAGTAATTAGCATAGCGGTCAGTTTCCCATATTCCGTAAGATCCGTTGATGTGAAATATGTATCCAACTTTGCGAGTGCACTGTCCAAAACTTTGAAATATTGAGGTCGATTCAGTTCTTCTACACTGTCAAAATTGGGTGTGTTGTAATTCCGCATTCAAATCTTGTCTTTTATATTATTCGCACAATGCTGGATCAAACTGCGCCACAGTTCAAATACAGGGGAATTTGAAATGCAACGTTTGGTCAAGGCAAATTGGTGGGGAAACGGTATATCATGTCCCCACCACTGAAAAAGTTGGTGGGGACGTATACTGCTGTCCCCACCATGATGTGCGCCCATGACTACAAACATTACTGCAAATCAACTAAACTGCATTGTTACTGTATTATTACTGTAACGGCATTGTTACCACAAACATTACTGCAGATAAACGTAACTGAATTCTCCCTGTATTTTGACTGTGACTGCTTTGTTACTGCAAACGTTAATGCAGATCACCTTAACTGCATTGTTACTGTGACGGCATTGCTACTACAAACGTTTCTGCATATAAACGTAACTACATTGTTACTGCATTATTACCGTGACTTGCATTGTTACTGAAATATTACTACACTGTTACTACAACTAGGTAGACGTAACTGCATTGTTACTGTATCCTGATTGTATCTGCTTTGTTGGTGCATTTTCGGGAACCAAACCTACTTAAATTGAAAGCAGGGGATGTACACCCTACATGCACCCTCCCCCGTAACTTTGCTATATATTTGCGTTTGGGTGGGAATGATAAAGGGTTGTAGACAGGGGCATAGTCAACCTTCGTGGTGTGAGGGACAAAGGCAATTGGTGCAAAATGTTGCTATAACTTCCATCATCTCAACTACATTTGTGCATATGACTTTGCGTGGGTGTGTTACAGAAGCCATTTGGAAGTAGGGCTAAATGTTGGGGAGGGGAAGTGGCATGTGTTCTCATTCTCCCAATGGTTGCGGCCCTGTATGCAATTAACGATATTTATCATTTTCTAAATAGTAGCCTACGTGTTGATAAGTATATGCACGGATCTCATATCTCTACACATTGACCCATGCAAATGGAGATGCTGTGTTTTTTTTATTGAAGATGACAGTTACGTTACATACGACGTAGGACATTTTTGATGATAAGTGTCATTTACTGAAGCAATGTTAACTTGTTCAGAGAAATTTCGTTCTAAGCTTAGTATGGCTAATGGGGAAAACTTAATGAGAAGCAGATCATACAGTGCTATATAAAAACAAGTATAGCATTTCTAGCATCATAAATATCAAAGCTGTTTATTCTTCCTTTGCAATTTATTTCTTGTCGTCCCAGTGGCGTCGTAAAGACACCTCACCACTGGTTGCAATGATCTCTAAGAAAAGTCACGCACTGTCATGATGGAATAGCATGACATTATCCCAGCTTTAGGTCAGGTAAAAATGAATGCTTTAAAGGGGAAAACATTGTGCAAAACAAGTTTGATATCAATGTGTCATCATCTACTTTATTACTGATACGGGTTTTTTTCTTTACCATTCAATCACTCAACAATGAAGAAATATAACAAGTAGTTTCTGTATATACTTCATTAATGTTGACACAAGACAACATTAAAACATCCATTTATTGATCAATCTTCACCATCATGTTGTCAACCCATCCCTCCTTACTTTCTTCTTCCAAAACGTTTACAGACTGAATTTATTCAGCCTGTTATTTGTGGTTTTTCTGATTGTTACTAATGAAAGATAAAAGTATTCACTATGATTAAACACTCTAGACTTACAAAACATTTAATCTTCTTCAAGTACTAAAAAAAAAAACACTATATATTAGGCTTAGTTAAGATTCCTTCCAGCTGAGAACTTAACTTATTAAGTTTTCAGTTGTAGCTTCGTTTTCACGAGTTCACGAGATGAAACAAAAAAAATTATGACACAAATTCATGATCTGTTATTTATATCGTTCACATCTAACAGCTAGTGGAGACAGACAGTGTGAGATACGGAGGTCTATTGCATTCTGGGTAATAAGGTACCGAAGCCAATAAGTACTCATACCGCGGTTCGTACATTCAATGTCCACAGCGTTGACGAGAGGTGTATTATTCCTCCTCTATTTAGAACTTGTTAAGATAAGGTCAGCTTGGCTGTAATACATGTTGAGTTATTTTGTAAGAGCGCCGCCTCTGACGATAAAGCCTCTTGAATTCATTGCGGCTACTTGTATGTGTCTAGCGTTATGATTATAAGCTAGGAAACATTACAGGCCACTATGGGTCGCCGTCACATTCGTTTGTCACATACGGCGCCCCATAGGCCACACCCAAATCTCTTGCTACGTGTTATCTTGCATCAAGGCCATAGTGACAAGGTCAGTCCATTGCTATGATCCACATCAATGTGTTCTACTGTAACACTTGGCTATAGTTAATAGTGAGTGATTTCACAGCAAAGAACATCGATTTGTAAGGTCCATATTGAATGTTTTCTCCCCCCCCCCCCCAAAAAAAAATCCCATTTTTAATCAAATGAGATATTCTCAAAAAAACCAACTTCTTGCAGCATTTTTCATAAATTTCCTGGGATTTTTAATTCAAGACAAAGTCAGCGATTCCAAAGTGTTGTAGTTAGATACATTCTTCAACATGATAACATCAAACACAAATTAATTCATCTGTCTGCTTTTAACACAAATTACTGATCTAAACCGACCAAATATAAATACAATTTGTACATGTCACATATTTACCAGCACACATGTGACTTCAAATTGTTCTACATATAACTTACAAACAGAGGAATGCGACATTTCACTTTACTCTCGTCTAACTCTCTATTATTGAACAAGCTCCCCAGACCCTATATTTTTGCCAAGGACATGTTAACAGATCTTAGTATAGTAAGAACTTCTGATCACATGTCTATTCATATGACTTTCAGGAAAACCTGTTGACATCATTTCCTGTAATTACTTCAAAACCAAAACACTGTTTTATTGTCTTATCACTGGCATTGTATTCAAGATAAGTGTGAAATCTCAACATAACTATATTCCAAAAAGAAGGAAGGGGATGTATTTCACCAGTATGTTACTTCTGCCTGCCTTACATTTCAATGAACAAGCTAATTGGAATCTCTATCTGCTAACCATGGACCTGAAAATCTCAGCATATTTAAGAATCGTCTGATGATCAATATTCAAAATGATGAGTTTGGGGGAAATATAAACAATACATATCTCTGTGATGATTTTTCAGAACAGAACAGTGATTCAATTTTCAAACTCTTCATGTGTTTTAAATCTTATAGATGTTATATAGTCAAGATAAGTACACCTGAAAATATACCCCATTCAAATTTTCAACATACTCCCCTTTAAACTGAAAAGATAACCTTTTAACTTATAATGACAAAAGGGAAACATGTTAGCACACATGAAAATATCCACAAGAAAAGTGTATTGAAAAACATTGAACATAAACTCCAAATTGCTGTGATCCTGTTTAGGAAGAAATAAATCACCACATTTAACAAAAAATTATATGAAATACACACTACTTTTTCACAAATTTCAACAAAATATTTTGTCCAAATTTCTAATTCTTGTTGATGAAAATCTTAGATACCCAATGTTTATTGAATACCACATTCCTAGCAGCCTACTCAACAGAGGTCTGCAAATTGTCCAATGCTAGTCCACTGCAATGTCCAATTGTGCGCTGTTCTACACTACGATGGAGTATTACTGCTAAGATAGTAACGGTAACATTCTAAAAACATGCCTCACATCTTTTACCGTGTGTCCTATTCCAAAACAATTATCCAAACCTTTGGTTGCCAAATATCCATAGGAAATCTACTTGTTTGTTAAAATGTATGGAAAAGGAAATGTGTTCTTTTGTTCACGGAAATGAATTTTTTTATTTCAAGGCATGCCCTAAAATTTACGCAGACCTGTTATAACAAGGCGTCCAAGAGTGGCTGGTCGTGAATATTTTCACTCTACAGATGTTTAGTTGAGACCGTAAAGGATGAAAATTGTGCTCTGAAACAGTCGTCGCAATTTTGACCGTCAAACATAGCCGCTGCAGTGTGTCAATAGGTGTCGCCGTCGACAAGGTCTGGAGACATGCAAACATGATTACTCGCCATCATACTGCGATTAAACCTGAACTCGACTATGACTTCTATCCCGCTAAACCCATGACTTTTCTCGACTACCGACATCCTACTTATTTTTCTCCTCTATCTTGGACAGTTTTATGTCATTGCAAAAGACCTTGCCTTCATTCCAAAGTACAAAACTCAAAGCAAAGTAAATATATGGTAAACTCCACTAAAAAAAAACAAAAAACTATAGTTCACAATGAAACACATTTGGAAAGACATTCAGAAAGTATGAAAACTAATGGAAGAGTGGAAAATTCTATTGATAGAAACGGAGACACATTGAATTATTAAGATTCGTGGCCAGCTTTCTGGAACCATTTGGTTTATATTCAAATCCAGAATTTGTATAAATAAGTCTAAAACGACCAAAAAATAAAGATGAATGAAATCGGACATTTGGAAGCGGCGTCGCGGGAGGCCCTTGCAGTCTTCCACTTCTTGCGTTTCGAGGAATCCTTCTTCTCTCAGTTTTTAAATACTATCATAGTTTATTTATACTAAGGTTTACACCAATAAAGTATTAAATTAAATTAGACTGGTTTGCCTCGTAAAGGTTCTCTTTAAAGTACTTTGCTGGTTAATTGTTGTCGAGTAATGGTAACAATCATCGTGTTTCTTTTCTCTTTCACCGAAATTTGACGGCCGAACCTTCTCCCGGGTTTATTTTGTTTGTTTTAACATCTTCATTGCGATTCTTCACTGGTAATTTGTTCGAAATTGAGCATTGTAGGGGGGCGTTTCTCCAGGTGTCCCCTACAAAAGAATAAAAATCATGAATTAAATCAACATTGGAAGCAGACACAGTCAGTGGTTAATTAATGCTTTATAAGGACTTCACAAAGGAGGATGCTATTTCATAAATGTCTTCTCGTCTTTTTTAAAGTTGGTTCGATAAGTAACGTATCTTTCCAAGGAGTAAAAACATCTGCCGAGATACCAGTGTAAGAAACAAATATTTTGATGACTTTTGTGTTATTGAATTTGATTGTCAAAACCTTGAAGGAGAGGCAAACACAACTGTGTGATGAACAGCAACTGCAAACATCTCAGGAAAACCTTTTCATTTTTTCCATTTCAGAGGAATCAGGGAATAAACTGATTCGTCTGGGGGTTTCCATCTTGTGATGTCATAGCTTCATCAGGTTGTGAAAGCTCACACTTTTTTTTTCTTTTTTATTACAATTTCATATTTTCATAGAGGATGTCATCTACAAAACATTGAAATATAAGCCAGTGATAAATCCTTAACTACTTAAAGATTCAACATTTGCAAGACCCACCTCTCTATTGTGACAGCTAAAGAATACTACCACAAATTTAACCATATCTGGGACCTAATAATGTACATATTTCAGATTGTTCAAGTCTGTAAGATTTGCCCAAGACCCCAGCCTTTTTGTTAATTGAACATATCATTAAACCTGGTTCCCAATAGGTATTCAGATTTTTTGCTTTAGGTGTTTTGAGGAACTGCTTCATCATAAACATATCTATCACACAGACAAATGTATAAGGTTTGCTGTCTTCTCCTTTCGGTGAAAACAATAACGAGAACAAATTTCAGAGATAAATACGTAATATTTTCTATTTTCTCAGTCCTAAGACTATTGTGTTGCACACTTGGATATACATATGAAATTGAAATAGTGGTAAGACTATGATCAAACCACAGGGGAGTTATTAACTGACCCAAAGCTGGTGTTCTATTCACCAAACCTACACATCTCTCCTACAATGTACATATTAGTGTTCTATTCACCAAACCTACACATCTCTCCTACAGTGTACATATTGGTGTTCTATTCAACAAACCTACACACATTCCTCCAATTATGTACATATCGGGCCTTATTTCTTTAATTTTGCTTCACATTTCGGGTCGACCAGAGAAACACCCTTAAACATTTGCCCCTGGTTTAGGAGTCATTAATCTGAATGGTGCAGACTTACCTGGTATTGCACTACTAATGTAGGTTTCTGTTGAAGGTTGTGCTGCACCATGTGATGGTTATTGACAACAGGGTTCATCCCCTGTCCATACATCCCTGGGACTGTCTGCCTGCCCGCCGCCACGTTGACCACTGATTGGCTGTTCAGGAGACCGTTCGGCTGAATGTTCAAGGTCAGCGACGGGGCAGAGGCTATCTGTAGGATGTTTAGCTGTGGACCCATGGTGGCGGGTGCCTGATTTGATATTGCACCAGACTGGTGGAGTAAATACTGGTTCTGTCGTAGAGACTGGGCCGCCTGGGCGGGATACCTCGAGACCGGACGCACGATTGTCGGTTGGCTGGGGAAGGGCTTCGAGGACTGGAAGGGGGAACTAGGGTCATTCAGTTTGGAACTGGTAGCCTGCTGGGGAAGATTAAAACCTGGCGATCCAGAGGGTACGAAAGTACTGTACGACAGCCCTTTGGCACCATGCTGACTTAAATTTCCTATTTGTGATGGACTTTGTTGCATCAATTGTCCAGGAAACGAACTTTGTTTGATATCTACAGAACCCTCTATCCTCGGTCTGTCTTTACCGACAGAATGGAATGCACTAAAATGACTCGACTTTCCTGGTCTGAAACCGGTCAGCAATCGGGGAGCGTCCCCTTCGCCGACCTTTGGCGAACCCGCCGGGCTTGACTTGGAGGCGACATTAGAAAAGTACGTATCTGCAGTGGCGGTTGCCACCATCGGGTGATGGTGGCCGGTGGCCACTTTAACGGAGCTAACGTAGCTATCTGAAGACGGTTTTGCAGAGGGTGTAGAGGTAGGGTCCAATGGGTTGACGGCGTTGTAAACCGTCGACAGATTTGAGGGCACCACCAACGGCGAGGCCACTTCTGGAAGAGTGTTTTTAGAGGGTCTGTTATTAGAGACGGAGCAGGGACTGAACGTTGGTGCCGTCTCTGACTTGATCTTTACGAGCGGCTGACTAGCACGTGTGGAAGAAACGGGGACGGGTTCGATCTCTTTATTCAGACTCTTGCCGTGGCCACCGCTTAAGGTCAAGTCCTCTTTGACCTTGGCAGCCACTTTGGCAATCGTCACAGGCTGAGGAGGGGAAGCACTTCTAGCCTCGGGGCTCTCCTCTGACTTGCTCGAGATGGAGTTATCGCCTCTGACGATGAAATCTTTCCTGTCGTCCTCGTCTAAAGACACTCCTAGACGGTCTGTGATCGCTTCTAGTCTCTGCAGAGAAGTTAGATGACTGTTACTCGTCTGGTCATCGACATAGCTGGAAGAAACATCCTCCTTTTCCGATTTCCTCTTACTAATGTTCTCCGTCGTCGAATGCTTCCGATTACTAACACTTTCCTTCTCACTTGTCACTTTTGTCTTCCTCGGTCTATTTGGAGATTTTTTCTTCGCTGAAGGTTCTCTCACTTTCTCTTTCTTTTCTGAAACTGTCGCTTCCTTCGTGAAATAAAGTTTCTCAGACGGCTCTTCTTCTTCCTTCTTGGTTGGCAATACAATCTTTGATTTCTTGGGGCTAATTGGAACCGCCACGCCACCATCCTCCTTCTTGCCCGCATCGCCTGGCGACTCGTTCCTCTCCCTCCTCGAATTTTCCTCCTCGACAGAATCGTGATCCCGGTTAGTTGAATTAGACTGAAGACCTTCGCTGGTAAATTTCTCTTGAACTTCCACGTCGCCCGACCTCCGTTTCTCTTCGTGATACGAGGGGTACACTCTGGTTTCTTCTGCTCTCTCCTCCGACCGTTGTTCGTCGTCGTCTTCGTCTCTACCGGTGTCGTTACTGTCCGAGGTCGACTCCATCTCGGTGTAATTGAGCGCCTTGCTCCTCCGCCGGAGTTCCCTTGGATACGAGAGGCAGTAGGCAGAGTCCTGGTCGGACGCAATATCCGATAATTCCCCGTCGCTGATGCAACCCGGAGGGAAATGTTGGTCCAGGGCCTCCTGGAAGCAGGAGGCTACGTTGGCACCCATCATCGTGTACTCTGAAGAGGAGTAATTTCAAAACAGGATTATTTCAATCTCATTCTAGAATTGATAAGAGGTAGTCATAGATTTTATATTACATTTTCAACAAAATTGTATTTGAGTTGATTCATACAGACAGGTAGATATGTTATAAATAGTTTTTGTGATTTCCACGAGCATCGTTCAACACGTTTGATGAAATATACATATAAAGTTTTGGTTACATGAAGCACTTTTCTATCGGAACAAAGAATGTCGCTTACCACTCTCAGGTCCGTTGTACTCTACACAGTTACTGAAAATCAACTCCATATCTACCTCAAACTGAAAAAAAAAGAGAACAAGGAAGCCATGATGGTAGAAAGACACACGTAACTAGTCGGAGGTTTTGCAGAGATTCACAGAAATTTAACAAACTTTTTCTTGAACTTGTAAAAGAGCAAAAAGAAAGTTTTTGGCTAGAGCAGAGTTCAAACCCATTACCTCAGGGTTACAAGCCCTTTGCTCATCTAAAAAGGGCTACCCAGCCCAGCTATACCTTGACATACTATTGTTGCTATACTATACTATACTATACTATACTATAGCTATACTATTGCTACACTATACTACTTGCTATACTATTGTTACCTAGTTATTGATTAATTTGTAGTTGAGGAGGGTGGAGTTTGGGAGGAGATGAGATGAGATTGGGAGGAGGGAAGCAGCGGGAGGGGGGAAGGGCATAGGACACTTTCCATGGATACATCCCTACCTTGGCCTTTGACCTGTACATCTCTTCTTGAACTTTGACCTCCACTGTGCTAATGTCCATAGGACTCTGAATGATGTCATAATAAGCTGGAGCAAAAGATTCCTGGACGGGGTCAACAAATGGCCAAGCATCGGGGTGCTTCTTAACAGCATCTAGCACTGGTGAAAGGGAATCGATTAAACAAGTTACGCCAGTAGAGGATTTAGCAAAACTGTATTTCAAAGCTCAGGTAGTCTTGGGTCATTTCTTAATTAACATATCAAAATGTTACACTACCCCAAGAAAAAGTCCAATCAAATGTGTAGTGCAACCTTCCAGACAAATATCACAGAGGCATTTTTTCAGCTTGTCCAGATGATGCAACAAGCTGTTCATTAGCATTATTGAACGGTAAATGATGATAGCAAACACAGCCTGGACTTATGTCATAAGCAGCCACCGTCATTTAAGACAATCATTCTATCCCAAGGATCACTGACATAGATCGGTAGCAAGAAATTGGATACTTTCACAAGCAAAAGATTTTCATTAAAATGCGTTATTCCATTTCTTTGTCATCAAACCTCCAATTGGGTTTGGAACTTTCTTCGCCATTCTTGAATGTTTCTGAAAGTAGAGTCAGTCCGGCTTTATGAGACGACAAATAAGTAACTTCCCTCGCTGTGTTTTCCTTGCCTGTGTTTTCGGTCGCTAAATGTTTCTTTGTACGACATTGGATTTCACATCGTCCTGTCACTGTAAAGATGTAATTTCATCGTCGGTCTTAAAAAGATAAATGAATCGATAATTACTATCCACGGAAAGATTTTTACCTTTCTTAAGACCTTCATACAACATTCTCTTCTTTTGCTTGGCTGAAGGATTCCTGCGGTCGACGATTCTTTCGTGGCGTTTTAGAGACCTCAATTTCTTTCCTAGAACAGACAAAGAAGATCTTCTGATTCGCCAAAAGAATATCACTGACAATTTGTTTGCAAATTCAACCTGTACCAAGCAAAACTTGATGAATCTTTAGGGATTTACTGGGTCCTTTACTGGGTCCCTTACTGGGTCCAATACTAGGTCCAATACTGGGTCCAATACTAGGTCCCTTACTGGGTCCCATATTGGGTCCAATACCGGGTCCCTTACCGGGTCCCTTACCGGGTCCTTACCGGGTCCTTACCGGGTCCCTTACCGGGTCCTATACTGGGTCCCTTACTGGGTCCCTTACTCGGTCCCTTACTGGGTCCCATGCCGGGTCCCATACCGGGTCCAATACTGGGTCCCTTACTGGGTCCCATACTGGGTCCCTTACTGGGTCCTCACTGGGTCTCTTACTGGGTCCCTTACTGGGTCCTATACTGGGTCCCTTACTCGGTCCCTTACTGGGTACCTTACTGGGTCCCTTACTGGGTCCTATACTGGGTCCTATACTGGGTCCCTTACTGGGTCCCTTACTAGGTCCTATAATGGATCAGGCAGAAAGGGTAACAACTCACGGCTGGAACCAAAGACCAAACCATACCTCCCATTTTTATTTTCACTCCTCAAAGAGTATATGTCCCCCTTTCTGGTAGTGTGCCACCAAAGATAAACCATACCTCCCATCTTTATTTTCCTCCTCAAAGAGTATCCGTCCCCCTTTCCGGTAGTGTCCACCCCTTTCCCTCAATCCCAACCCTCCCATACTCTCTCATTATCAACAATTGGCAATGATTACGTTGAAGCAAAGGAACACAGTCTCTTTGCCCATTTTTCTCTTTCCATCCTTTCCTATCACCTCCAACCACCAGCTATTCCCCTCTTTTTGATGGCTGACAAGAGTGAAAGGAAACCACAGAATGACCGATATCTTATATATCAGAGAGTGTAGACAAATTTGAACTCTGTATATTCTCTATATTCGTTATAGATCAGAGAGTGTAGACAAATCTGAACTCTATATATTCTATCTATTTGTTATAGATCAGAGAGTGTAGACAAATCTGAACTCTATTTATTCTATATATTCGTTATAGATCAGAGAGTGCTGATAATTCTGAATTCTTACTCTCTTCTTTCTCTCTCAGTTCATCAGCTAACTTCCGTCTCTCCTCGGCTTGTACTTTCCTCCTTCGCACGGTGAGCTCGAATTCTCTCCTCGAGGCTTCTTCCTCTTTCTGCCTCTCCTCCTCCTCATGATCCAACAATGCTTTCACTTTCTCCTATGTGACAAACATACAGGTTACAGTTTGTGTTACGGTCCACGTTAGAGAAAATCAGAATGTGTCCTGAATAAACTAGAAATAATCAATATGGTCAGCAAATATGAAGCTTGTACACTTCTTTAATTACAAACTTGCGCCTCCCCCGCCCCTCTACCCCACCCCCCCTCCCAAAAAAAATTCAACTTTGGAATACTGAGACACTCGATGTATGACACCACCTTCCCAAATATATCTGGAAATTTTGGAACTTTAAACGCTGCCAGTGAACAAGCTTAAGATGCTGTGACTACTTTAGCATGCTAACCCATTTTACCCAAAACCGGTTTAATTTGCTGTGAAAGTTATTCCAACAAAAATTTCACTGTTCAGTACTAGTGCTGATAGTTGTAATCGATTAATCGCCACTAGTCGCAATTACACTTTGGAAGTTTGATTTATCACGCTCAAAACCTAACTTGCGATTACTCGACTACAAGCATCATAATCTGCTTTGGAAAAATAGCCTAACCTATCAAATAAAATACTAAAGCAGTTTGTCAGCAAATATCGCAATGGTACAGGTTCTCACAATGCTTCACTAGCACTGTGCTGTGTTAAAAATCGGCAAGCACCTGCTCTGGTTAGATTCATGCGTTAACTTGTTAGTTATACGATTGTTGTGCAGTGCAACATTTAGTCCTAGCAATGTTTAATCATTGCTCATAGCCGCAAATTCGTAATAATTAATCTTTTAAGATTGCCCAAAGTATTTGCCATTTCTTCAAACATGTTTCCAATTACTTTATTACTGGCTTGGTTCACATTTATCAAATTTCTGATTTGGTTTTCTGTCTAGATAGAATGGTTGGTAATACCATCATTACCTCTTCATTCTGCTTAGATCTATTCACAGATATAACATCAAACACCCAGGATTTCTGTCTAGATAAAATGGTTGGTGATACCATCATTACCTCTTCATTCTGCTTAGATCTATTCACAGATATTACATCAAACACCCAGGTTTTCTGTCTAGATAAAATGGTTGGTAATACCATCATTACCTCTTCATTCTGCTTAGATCTATTCACAGATATAACATCAAACACCCAGGTTTTCTGTCTAGATAAAATGGTTGGTAATACCATCATTACCTCTTCATTCTGCTTAGATCTATTCACAGATATTACATCAAACACCCAGGTTTTCTGTCTAGATAAAATGGTTGGTAATACCATCATAACCCATTTCATTCTGCTTAGATCTATTCACAGATATAACATCAAACACCCAGGTTTTCTGTCTAGATAAAATAGTTGGTAATACCATCATTACCTCTTCATTCTGCTTAGATCTATTCACAGATATAACATCAAACACCCAGGTTTTCTGTCTAGATAGAATGGTTGGTAATACCATCATAACCCATTTCATTCTGCTTAGATCTATTCACAGATATAACATCAAACTAGTGTTCGACCGATAATCGGTTAGACAATCGGCATCGGGCCGATTATCAGACAATCGGTAAATAATCGGCATCGGCAAAATCCATTGCGCTACCGATTATTTGGAACCGATTATTACGTTCCACATAAAGGATTGTATTTTCCGCGCTTTTGATACACCACAACCTTAACGGGAGAAAAATTTAGATCATTCGATTCAATGCTATTCATAGCCGGGGAAGGTGCGCTAATCTACCGTGTAACGGTATCGCAAGTCCCTCGCGCGAGTTTGTACAAATGCGGATCGATACACTATCCAGTTTTGGCAGTTAACATCATACAGTATACCCGCGATAAGCTTAGGGGGACGACGTAAGAATTTTTTTTTCACTACGCTTCTTGCGTCTAACAAAACCTCCTGTTATCATGTTAAACGATTGATAAGAAAGATTAATTGTCTCGACTAAGTATAAAAACCAAATCAATATACTTTTGAACCACTTTGGCCGTTTCACCGTAGGTGAAAACTGGAAAGTGAAAACAATAACATTAGGCTTTGTTCATTGTGAGTTCTACGTACATTAGGCTAGTCTGGCTAGAGAACGGTTGAGTTTCATAACTGTTCAGTTTGAAAATGCGCCCAAGACTTTACAAATGGCATAAAATGATGAAATCAAGGCGCCAAATACTCCTAAAATTCCCTAAGCACGTTTGGCGACAGTCCTCAGTAGTTCTACTGCATTACAGTATTTTATGATTAGGCAAACATTCTTACGCATATTTTTGCGAAGAAACTTTTATCCCCTGACCGCATGTACTGTGTACATAGAAATTGATAAGGACTGTGTACCATACGTGCTAAAATAACTCCTCACCGCAACCGACTAAAAGCAAGTCTGATTTCCAGTGACACGCGCGACAAAGTCAATGGGACTTTAGTGTGTGATTTCTCCCACATGTAGTTAAGTCAATGGAGAAGCGCCATTGACTTACTGTGTATGATCGTTTGAAACAACGTTCGATCGGAAGTTTTACCGCGCAGATGATAATTATTGAAAACTTGAATCAAACGTACGGGATTGTTTTATTTTTCATAATAAAATAAAACTGTTAGCAAACTGCTTATCCACTAAAGAGCATGTGTAAGAATATGTGTAAGAGTAAGTTGGCCTGACGTTTCGATCCTGCTAGGATCGAAACGTTTGGCCAACTTACTCTTACACATTATTTTTCATATCAGATTATATATTTCGATATCAGCTAACGAAATAACGAATATTTTACTTAGGTGCGATATACTTTTCTCTTTATTTACGTTGGAGTTGCAACACTGATAATGGTTTTAATAGCAGTTGTAAAAGCTGTCCCTAACTTTTTTCCCCTGTAGTCTGTACAGCACTGTCATTAACTGTGTTGTGGCGGGATTGCAATATTGCGACTCCTCGTTATAATCGTACAGCGCCCCATGTATGTATTACAGTGTTCTTTACTTGCTCCATTTATCTTTACTGTGAAAAGTTAAGTCGTTCGTTTACATCTTTGATTGTATTGGCCTAGAAGTTGGTAATCATGCATAACATTAAATCATACATTAGGCCAGTTCCACGAAAATTTTGAAATAATCGGTAATCGGTAATCGGCATCGGCCGATTGTCACAGGAATTAATCGGTAATCGGTAAAACCGATTGTCATACAATCGGTCGAACACTACATCAAACACCCAGGTTTTCTGTCTAGATAAAATAGTTGGTAATACCATCATAACCCATTTCTTTCTGCCTAGATCTATTCACAGATATTTCATCAAACACCCAGTTTCTCTGTTTTGAATAAAATCACTAAATAATGTCGTTCTTACCTCTTCTACTTGCTTAGATTTCTTCACAGCTATTCTAGATGACGTCCTCTTTGGTGCTAAATCTTGAAGTTTCCTCCTCAGTTCTCGTTCCTGCATGAATACAGTTAAGAGAGAGCAATAGAGTTAAAACAACTGTCAAGGCATGTTGGGCACAACAGTCCCTCATCCATTGCTGCCAAGAACTGACAGGTTTGGAAAAGCTACATATACAAAGTACCCCCTCGTGAGTGATCCAGTTTTTCCAAAACCCGTAGGGCTACAAACAAATCATTTCTGAACTGACTCGATATGTTAACCCCCCAACTTGAATAGTCTCCACACAGTTACTTTACCAAAGAAGAAATATTTAAACTACAAAACACATATAGATAGCCTTCTAGAGATATTTTTCAAAATGTAGCTTTCTAACAAAGAAAGAAGAAAAAAAAAAAAAAGCCAAATTATGCCTATTATGCTCTAAAATGCCAGGCAAAACTATGCAAATATGTAATAAGCTGTGTATCAAAGTTGAAAAATATTATAACTTCCAGTATTTCTGGAGAAAGGTTTTTTTTTTTTTTTAAATCAATATATCTTCGCACAAATACACAAAATCTACAAAAGTCGCACAAATATACAATATACAAAATCTCCGCACAAAATATCTTCCCACAAATAAAAATCAAATCTTCGTTCAACCACAAGATGAGTTTCTCCATTTTAGAACGCAATTACATAACAGGGCTGACAACGCCATTAACATTTCTTTCATAATTTGCTTTCACTTGTCTAATTATCAAGGTAATTATCTTTCTTTTTTTTTATTTATTAATTAATTAATTTTAATTTTTTTTTTTTTTTTATATTAATTTTTAACCTGTGTCAAATTTATTCTTCATATTCATTTTCTAAGGGTTTTGTCTTTTTGTTGTCATTGTAAAGCACTCTTGAACATAAAAGCATGAAAATAGCGCTATATAAATTTGGTAAATAATAATATAATAATAATAATCAAGATTTCGATTCTACTGACTTTTGCATATATTTCAGGGGTTTTTCCACCGATACTTGTATTAAGACGTTAAAATAAGACCTGTTATCTGGAAGCCTTTACTACTGACCTTGGCAGTGAATAGAGTATGGATAGCTGGCAGGAAGTTTTCTGCTAGTACTTGGTAGAGTTCCTTCTCACACTTGACTTTACTTTTCTTGAGACTGTCTGTCAACGCTTGCCAATCCTCCTCCGTCTGGCAAATGACCTGTCCGCACCGGATAGACCAAAATGAAATATTAAATTATGGTGATGCAGGGGTGCCAGCAGGGTTTGCCCCTAGGGCCTAAACGTTGTGGGGACTTGGATGTCCCATAGACTATCTAAGCTTATGTTGGGACTTTATGAAAATCCAGAGAAAAAATTGCGGTATAGTCTCCAATTTGCGTATACTACAGTGTGTTAGGATAATAGTTAGAAATTCGCGGAAAAAGCTCATGCCTGTTTCAACTGGGACGGAAAGATCGTGTGGAGCTGGAACCAAATTTCAAAATCGGGAAAAAGCCAGAATTCTGGCTATTGACGGAATTCTGGCATCCCTGGTGATGATTTGTGATATATGAGGCTTTAAAAGGCTCTTGCAACTTTTAATTTATTCTTAATGTTACAGCTAACTTTTTCACTCCATGTTGTAATGTTTTTTTTTGTGGGGGGAGGGAAGGGGAGGTCTCAGTATTGGATATGCTGCAATCAGTGTTGTTTGCTATTTCAACTGCTGTATGAGTACAACAACAAGTGCAGTGAATGTTCTGTAGGTCTTGTAAAGCCTGCTCCACAGTGCCAGACTGAACAAGACGCAACTCAACCAGACTTAAACTGATCCCCCTTCCCCATCCCCTTCTGGCCCCATTACGGGGCCGATGAGCCCACGCTCTAGCAACTGTTATCTTTTGTGCTCTTTAAGGTCATATGCAAAAGCATTTCCCCATAATCCCTGATCACCCAATGAAACCCAAAAGAGTTGAATTACACCGACCTGCCATTTGGCTATTTCTGGCTCCTCTTCGCTGGAACTGGACTCTGAGCTGCTGGACGATTCGTCCTCGTTGCTCCAGACCGTTGATTCCGCGGGCTTCCTCTTCTTGACTGGTGGAGGGCGGTCTTCGTCGTCGCTGCTGTCGTCTCTCTTTCCTTTGACTCGTCCTCTCGGCGAGTCTCCCCTCCCGCCGCTGTTCTTCCTCTTGCCGTTCTTGCCACCTTGGACGCTGCCCTTTGACCTCTTCATGTCGGCCAATGAGATGCTTTCGTCGGTCTCGCTCCGACTGGCTTTACCGTTCCCGTTCCGTTTCCCTTTCGATCCTTTCCCGGCCGGAGCCTCTGCCTCCAGTCTCGCAATCTCTTTCTTTGTTAGTTTCTTACCCTTTGCTCCTTTCTTTGTAACCGCACTCTTTTCGTCTTTCCTGCCGTTTTGAATCTTCCCATCATCATCTCTTGAGGTACTCGTGTTTCTTCCTCCTTTCTTTGTCGCCGCCTTCTCCCCATCCAACTGCCTGCCTCTCTTCTTGGTGGTCGCCGGAGTTCCTCTGCCCTTCTTCCCGGTCGGGCTCGCCATCTTAGATAAGGGGACGTCATCGTCGTCGTCGTCTTCATCGCTGTCATATGGAATTAAAGAAACAGAAGCGGTTCGGTAAAACCACGGTTCATTTGGCTTGTAGTGAAACATCCTGACCTAAAATAGCTGGGTCAGATATTTAAACCATGGTTCATTTGGCTTGTAGTGAAACATCCCCTACCTGAAATGGTGGGTCAGATATTCCTTGCATGTTCATCCATGACTCATAGACAGCAACACTTTGTTTGGCCGCTTTTGCATATTAAAGTTTCTTGTCTCCCCCAGAGACCCAATTTCATGCTTGCTATGGCCGAGTTCAGTTTTATCACCCATCTCGCCCACGGATCCCTTCTCATGATGACCCCCCCTCATTACCAAAGCAGTATCTTGCGACCCATCCAGCCATCAGTTACAACTTAACTTGTCGTACAATCTATACACTCTGTGCAGCCAAATTTGTAATAAGCTTCTACGATTAGAAAGATTTCACTTTGAGAAGGTGAGCAAGAACAGAAACTTGGCTTCCCAAAAATACTGTTGGGCAATGGAAGCTGTCATATCTTTGCTTGGAAAACTGGAACAGATGCCACCAGTTTGATATAAGCACATGCAGTCCCACCCCTTACCTCCCCCCCCCCCCCTGGGCCCAATACACACATTCATTAATTGGATACAGAGGATCCTACCCATGAATAATAATGAACTGAGATAACCACTTCATTACTTTACATGAAAGCCTGATAGTGACACCTTGACTTTAATAATGAAAATGTTACAAATATCTTGGGTTTTCTAGTCCTAGGTTTATTTACCTCTCTGCCACTCTGCTGTTTTTCTTCTTTTTTCTTCCAGGTGTTGTTGTTGTTGTGGTCTCTTTTCCCTTTGTTCCTTTCTTGCCGGAGGTTTTAACTGTTTTACCCTTCCCCTTCTTCGCAAGTGGCTCTGGACTGCAAAATTAGAATAATTAAAAAATTAACCATTTTGTCTCTTTTCTGGTGTGTTGCAGTGTCTTATATGAAGTACTTAAAGTCATGTTTTGGAAGGGATACTGGATACCAATTTTTGCTGTTTGCCTTCCAAAACATCCTCTTAAGTGGTGAACCACAACCTAAGGGTCGCAACAACAACCTAAAGGGTCGCAACACTATGTTTGTGGGTCGCAAAGGAGTTTCGTTGGGGTCGCAATATCATTGCAGGAATCACAACAACAAAAATTTTAATTTGCTTGCAACCCTGGACACTGCAGTGCGTGTTCATCTCAAGATTGTATCTTCTCCTCTTCACGGCCAAGATGGAAGAACTTGCGGCAAGAAAGCAAAGCCATATTTTCCGGTGGCGTTACGATGGGTTGGAAGGAGATGAACAATGGGGTCACTGCCCAATGCCAAAAATTTTCGGCTGGGTCTAGGCCTAAAACGGTCGCTGACTACAGCTCTAAACATTAGTGACGATGTGTCCTGAATGTTCCACCGAGCCTTGTAGTACCAGCACAACAGCGTCAGTTACAGAAGGTAGACATGTACATAGCCTGTACATGTACACTTATTGTGGCTATGAGTACCAGTAAAATGTTCAGGGCAAAAGGTGCCGGTACGAGCAATTTATCTTGCAAGAGTACAGTATCTGTACTTGATTTCCCACATGTCAGGAGTACAAGTTGGACATCCACAAGGGCCAGTACAAACTGTTCAAGTACTGTATACAAGTAAATGTGCAAACTGTATGTAACTCTAGTTGTAGTCTTCACATGGACAATATACTATCGACCAGGATCAAACATCAAATTATTCCAAATTAGCCAATCATAAAGCAATACAAGTTTTGTCGGGAACAGAATGAGGGAAAGCTATTAAACTGCATTTTTTTTTTTGGTCACCGACTGTTAAAAAGCGAAACAGTGGCCATTTACACTAGGCCATCAAGTTTAACCAACCTACAGAGCGCATTTTATTCAACCGGGCGAAATGAAACTCCTTCCTAAAGTTTTTCCGAGACATGAATCTTACTGAGGGAGTTACTGCTGATATCAACATTAGAGTCTGAATGTTTCGTCACCAGTACTTTTCTCATATTGCAGAATGCACTGTACAAGTGCAAACTGGCTATAACTCTAGTTGTAGTCTTCACAAAGACAAGTTTTGTCATGGACAATATACTATCGTCCAGTATCAGACATCAAATTATTCCAAATTAGCCAATCATAAAGCAATACAAGTTTTGTCGGGAACAGAATAAGGGAAGGCTATTAAACTGCATTTTTTTTTTGGTCACTGACTGTTAAAAAACGAAACAGTGGCCGTTTACATTAGGCCATCAAGTTTAACCAACCTACAGGAGCGTATTTTATTCAACCGGACGAAATGAAACTCCTTCCTAAAGTTTTTCCAAGACATGAATCTTACTGAGGGAGTTACTGCTGATATCAACATTAGAGTCTGAATGTTTCGTCACCAGTATTTTTCTGATATTGCAGAATGCACCGTATGTATACATGTAAGAGCAACAAATACTATTTAATTGAAAATAAATCAATATTTACTCAAATAACGAAATAGGGCAGACAGCAACATCAACATTTCTTTCATAATTTCCTTTCACTTGTTTAATTATCAAGGTAATTATCAAGATTTGATTCTACTGACTTTTGCATATATTTCATTTAATTATCAAGGTAATTATCTAGAGTTGATTACTGACTTTTCTATATGTTTCACAGATATTTGCAGATATTTTCTAAAGGTGCAAGAGAAATTGTACAAAGTGCAAAATGGGAGACAAGGAATTTTCTTTCAGGAAAGCAAAGCAAAAATTGGCCAAAAAAAGTGCAGGTTTTCTAGAGGAGCATTAATTATTTTGATACTACTTTACAGAAGTAGATTTTAAAGTGTAACTTTAGTATATATACTGTAAGGTAAAGATATCTTGGCCAATATGATCATCCAACGAGCAAAGTAACACACAATAAACAAAAACTCATAGCTTCCCAGCCCAGATGTTAACATCTTGTGTTCTTTCATATCTGCTCGGTTTTGAGAAGTCAAGGAATATTAAACCATTAGTTCATTTATTACATTATATATTGATCATGTGTTCATTAGGTTCACTCTTTCAATACTTAACGTACACATCTGCCACATCATCGGGAAGCATTGAAATATATGGGTTTTTTTTTTTAAAGGCATGATATTTCATGCAGACAGACCCTAATGGCTGTGCAGTATCTTGGCAAGAAGGAGGTGGTCAAGGTTATCCCCCCCATCCCTCCCCCCCCTGTGGTACGATATAGAGTTTCATAATGTTTCATTTGAAGGGCAAGGTTTTTGCATCAAACATCTGTTTGGGGCTATCCTAATGTAGAGTGACTGTAAAGTATATGTACATTACAAGCTACCATAGTTTCTTACAAATTGCTTCCTTAAACCATCAGGGTTTCATTTTTCTCTGCAGAGTAATCAACTTCGACCGCACGGTATAAATACTTTGTGACATTACTGCACCGGAGCAAACTAACAGCATGTTCATTTGTGTGTATGTGTGTGTATGCATGTGGGAAGTGGGGAGGGGGCGGGGACGGGGGAGGGAAGAGCACCTAGCAAAAATATAAACCAGCTAGCATTTAACATCTCTGTCATCATCATTAAGAGACGTGTTAAACAATTAGTTGAGAATACAAATAATACAGTAAACAGAGCCGTAAAGTAACTGCAGTTTTGGCAGAACAATTGACTTGCATTTCAACTATTCGTCGAAAAATTAAAAAGACTGGAGGAAGGTAAGAAGCCATGCTCTTTGTTTGTTCCATGCTAGGATGCATAATTTGTACAAACACACACGCACTCGTGTACGTACACACACATGTACATACAGGTACACACACATGCAGCGCTTACACTGACTCTTCCTCATCCTCAGAGACCATATTTTGACTGATGGCCAAGTTCTTCCGTAAGGCTTGAAGAAAACACCTGATGGAAAGTATTTTGTTAGGGTAGAATGGGTCAGTATAACATTAGGCTTGAGTTGAGTCCGGAAAAACATTGAAATCTCAAGTACGACCACATTGCAAGTAGATACAAACATGTAGATACATTCTGGAATTTCTGTAAGATATCTTTTGGCATTGCTTCACGTAGTATTACATATGTGCGGTAAAATAGACTTTCCGTAACTAAATTGCTTGTTTTTGTCCTAATTATTAATTGAAATTTGATCGTTAATATTTTAATTTCTGGTTTTGATTTTGTACACAGCTAACAAAATCTAGCCCCATCATCCCACTGCCAGAAACAATGCAAATGACCCTTGACCCTTCTCAATATAAAAGGAGCACCAGTTCATTTCATAAATTAAGGGTCATAGTTGTGGAGTTTCAATATCACCATCACAATGTGAGTCAGGTTGGATATTTATTAAATTTATATTTCTGTCTTTTTAACTCTTTTGTCTTACTTTTTATTTCTTACTTTTTTTATTTTAAAGTTTTTACCTTGTACAGGTCCTACTTCTTCAACTAAAAATATCTTGCCCAAATCATGCAATTCACTGCCAGAAAACCATAAACAACCGCCCCTACAAGACGACCAGGACATTCCATAAATTACGGGTCAAAAATTCAACGCTGATTCAATATTGGCTTTTACACTGTGAGTCGTTCCGACATTCTTCGGCGTAATTGACAAATCGGTTGCATTACACTTTACGTAAGTAAGTAACACAGACTTTATGCGTTGAATTTTTAAGCTAATTTTAAGCACGACAGACATTTCACTTTTAACGGTAGTGGCTGTGACCTTCGTGAAAATTTTTTAATCTTTTGAGAACCCTGCAACTTTAGGGTCAATCTACCATATTGACAGTACTTTAGGAGCATCAGGGACTCAAAAAAAGAACGTGTCCAAAACTTGGACCCTCGTTTATTGGAATGAGCAATATTAGTTAATGTTTTGGTTCAATCCATGAATTCTGTATACATATTGCAGATGCATACCAATGGCTTCTTCTCTCCAACTAACAACTGATGCAGCAACAGTTGATTCTTTCTCAAGCTATGGTCCTTATACACCAAGGGGAGGGGGAAGGGGGAGGGGGATACATGAACACACTTTGAATTGGGCTCTGTGAAAGTCAATCTAATTCATCAACATCTCACTGACTTATCATACATGCTGTCGAAGCTATCACTGACAATATCCCCTCCTCTTCCCCTCCGCCACGATGTTTCCGGGATAAATGGTGATATTCTCTATATTTGGGAGCACATGAACTTTCTTTGTTGTCCCTAGGGGATACGCTGACAGAAAGCACTGATAACCTAGACATACATTAAACCTATGTGAAATACCATGCCATGTCAAAACATTGCACAGTTCAAATAAGTTGTACATTGTACCTTGACAGAAAGACAACATGCTAGAAACCTAACATGTGTGTCTGTCTACATTTAACATGTCTACTCAATACCGAAACCAGTCCATGTCAAACCTACCTGACACAACAGGTTACAAAACTATCAATGCACCCATGTATGACCCATGTATGACAATGTTTTCTATACTGTACTGTCATATCCCGCTTCAGAGCACTCGTATTATTAGTACGAGCAGTACGAATATCATGTTTCTATCAGATAAAGGTTAGGAACTGTTTGTACTGTCAGTACCAGTGCTTTGAAGCATGATGTGCGAAGACAGGTATTAGCAAAAGAAAATTGCCAACACTGGCTGATCAACTGAACTGAATCGTGGGTAGTCATATCAACAGAGGGCGCTGTTATATCGGTCCTAACAAGTTCCATGAAACTTGACAAGCTGCAGTCTATGACTGCAGATCATTGCCATACCATTAATTGATCACTAGTAGTATACTTAGTTTTACTTATTATTGAAGAAGGAATCTTTTTAAACGTATTTTCAAAGTCTCTAGTCGAATTAACTGCGTTAAGTTGTGTTTTTCTGAAACATGTTTTTCATTCAGCGAATCTCCAGAACTCGTGAATCATCCACTGCGTAGGTAATGCAAGTTGGCCAGGCATGTTAGCAGTGTGGGAGCTCTTTCACGTGATCGTGTATGCTTAATTCAGAGAATTATCGTTTAACAGTACAGATCGGGCACACGAGAACCTATGCGGACAGCGCCCTCTGTTGAAACGCTGGAGCGCCCCATACCTCAAATTTGTGAGACAAGATGTTTTCTGCGTTTAAATGTTTCACTACAAGGATTTTCAGTGGCAAACAAATGGCTGTTGGCCACATGGATCTCCAACCAGGGGGGAGGGGGGAGGGGGATGGACATCCCTTACAAGTTGAATATCAAATGGATCGTTTCACAGTGACACAAAGTTCAATGGATAGCTATTAAAAGAATACAAAACATTTGGCTTTCCTGACCTTTTCTTCTTTTTCTTTCTCTTCTTCTGTTTTGCCTTGGGAGGACGGGGAGGTGGGATGTCTTCCCGGTACAGACGGGTCCCGTAGAAGTACCAGTAGATCGCCCCCTTAGAGTCTACCCCCAACCGTTCTACTCTCAGGGTTTCTCCATCGTAATCCTTTGAAAAGAAGAAAATGTAATAGAGATACTTAGTTAATTCGAGTACACGTTGAGGCAGGGGGGTGGGTGGGGGGGGGACAGTCAAGGATTAGTG
>JAIPMN010007748.1:26470-50801 GCA_020650975.1 Apostichopus californicus
ATAGAGATGCTTAGTTAATTCGAGTACACGTTGAGGCAAGGGGGTGGGTGGGGGGGGGAGACAGTCAAGGATTAGTGGTTGGACAGTTGTAAAGGGTAGTAGAAATCATGTTAGTCAAGGAAAGTTGTTACATAAGTTGTCAGGGGTGTTTTTCAAGAATAGTAGAAATCAGATACAGTAGTTAAATCATTTAGTCAAAGATAGATGTTGGACACTTGAAAGAGCTTATATATATGTTAATAGTCCAGTACTACATATCACACTTGTAGATCCAAGTTAAAATTCTCCTTCCCTATCACCTAGGCTAAAAATTGCAAAATCAATGATATCTCTCAAACTTTCCTACTGCACCTCCCTATATGACTTATTGTGTAAGGCAGTGTACAGGATGGATTCTAGTTATACTATACTGTACCTTCAAGATACTGACCTCATCAGCGTCTAATCTATAATCTCAGAGAGTGTACAGGATGGATTCTAGTTATATTATACTGTACCTTCAAGATACTGACGTCATTTGCGTCTAATCTATAATCGCAGAGAGTGTACAGGATGGATTCTAGTTATATTATACTGTACCTTCAAGATACTGACGTCATTAGCGTCTAATCTATAATCTCAGAGAGTGTACAGGATAGATTCTAGCTATACTATACTGTACCTTCAAGACGTCATTAGCGTCTAATCTATAATCTCAGAGAGTGTACAGGATGGATTCTAGTTATACTATACCATACCTTCAAGATACTGACCTCATCAGCGTCTAATCTATAATCTCAGAGAGTGTACAGGATGGATTCTAGTTATACTATACTGTACCTTCAAGATACTGACGTCATCAGCATCTAATCTATAATCGCAGAGAGTGTACAGGATGGATTCTAGTTATACTATACTGTACCTTCAAGATACTGACGTCATTTGCGTCTAATCTATAATCGCAGAGAGTGTACAGGATCTCGACCTTCATCAGTGTCGATAAGGACTGGAAGCTAGTGTCTTCATTGTTGAGTGGATTCACTCGGTTCTCCTTCTCCCAGTGAATGTTACAGATGTCTCTCAAATAGTCATTGTAGTTGCTGTCGCTAAAAGAGAACAAATTAAACGAAATAAAATGAAAACAGTTCAGAGTGAGCACCATTTACTGTAGCAACTTCACTCAACACGTGTACTTTTCTTTCTACTGTACCTATCGGGTAGCCAATCAGAAATGTTCTTATTCATGAATGCGTACATATGTTTAATAACTGTTGTGTCCATTTTGGGTACTTTGTTACTGCAGCGCTTCTGAGCAGTTTTTATTAACTGGATAAAAGCGCATTACAAATTCTTATATTATTATTATTATATAACAAATAAAGCTTTGCAATCCAACAAGACCCACTTTCAGGTTGTGTTGCACAATTCCTTTTGTCCTCCAAACTCTGCAGTCATAAATAACCCTTTTTGGATATTTATTCAATTTTAAATCAATCTGAACATTATATGATAATACTTAAGTGAAGTTGTTGGGCTACAGCAGGTCAAGTTTCATTTCTTCTTTCATTTGTAACTTATTCTAGATATTTGAAAGTATATTTTTTTCAACATTTGTAACTTTGTGGATTGTAAGAAATACAGATACAGTATGCTCAATAATTGAAAAATATTGGAAACCCGAGACTGTTGAAAATTGAAAAACTTTGCCCTCTCTTTAACTTCTCTCCCCCCCCCCCCCTCCTCCTCCCACCCTCCTTCCTCTCTTATCATTCTATCCACATTCAGAGCTTTTTCTTCCCACTCCCCTTTCCTTTCTTTTCCACCTCCATTACTAATCACCTCCCATTGTTACACTCTTCAGAGTATATCTCCACAGGCCAAGAAAGTTCACTCAAACGGCCCACATCTTAACACATCTTCTGCCAGACCCACTTCTTACAACTGTGTAAATAGCAACACGGGCAAGAACAAAATGAAACAGAAAATGGTAACGAGTCAAAAAAATATATATATAAAAACAAAGCAATGCATACTCTATGTCTTCAGTTTCAAATGATCCTTTTAGCAGAGCTGTCAGGAGATCAACCACAAATCTACTGTTGTCGGCTTCTGAATCCTGATATAAGGCCTCTTCCAACTCCTGGATTGAAAAGAAAAGCAACAAAAAAATCAAGCATAGAATGGTGTACATCTAATGTACGGTACTATACATATTAACACCAACCAGAGGGGGGGGGGGGGTAGATATTAGCAATAATACAATGTTAAGTTGCAAAGAAATCACAACAATGGATAGATGCAAAAATGCATGGAAACAAATATATGTAATAACCTGTCACATTCTTCAGATATGAGCATACTACTATACAGTATATGTCCTGAATATGAAAAGTTGCAACAAATATCAGTTATATTTTGAAAAATCAATAAATTAACTTATCAATTGACATGCTACATAACTATAGTTATAGCTTGATATACTTTCATTCCTACTGTAATTTGATTATTCTTGCCCTAACTTGAAGGGTTAGCCTTGTGTGTTCAAACCAACTTCAGTCCAAGGCCTTTCAAATGGAAAGTCAACCCTTCATTTAGCAGTAATATTGAACTGAGAAAACCACTTCATTATTTTACATGAATGCCTGATACTGATACCTTGACTTTAATGATGAAAAATGTTAGGATACCTTGACTTTAATGATGAAAATGTTACAAATATCTTGGGTTTGGGGTGTATGTTGATGGTGTTCCTAATGCAATTCTATGAATCCCGCTCAGTTTCTTTACATTTTTTGCCATCCTCTCTATGTAAGGTTTACACCAAGGGTGGATAAAGGATTTTGAAAAATAGCAGTGTAGCCATGTGATCGTTGTTCAAGCTGAATTCCATCAAGGGGTGGTGGGTCTTCCAAGGCAAAACAAAAACTAGAATTTTAGAGATGAAATGTACATTCTGAGGCTTAGTTAGGCTAAAATAAGTTCTATAATTAAGTCTACATGCAAGGATGTGCAAATAAATATTTTAATATTTTTGTGCGAATGAAAACTGGGATTTTACACCCCTACACAGGCTCAGCACCTGTATCCTTTGAAGTTCTTTCCCGGGTGCCGTACAGTAATAAAAGACAATGTACACCTGTCCAACTCAGAGCAACATTACACCAACTTTAACTTTTATGCCACCCTGAGCTTCGATACAGTAACAGTCACCGTACTATCCCAGCTTTTAGTTAGTAAGTCTGGCGTTCTTAGGCCAAAACCTTAGCGGCTTGCTAACTTTGGGCCTAGACCTAGTGTAGGTTAGGCTTCATGTTACCTAGGCTAGGCCTAAGTTAGGCCTAGACTAGAAAAGCTACTGTGCTTGTGAACTAGCCTAGCCTTTGACATATGGTAAACCTGGCACATCCAACAAATCAACATGATTTTTTCATCATTATTTTTAATTAGCCAAACATGGCATTACTTCAGACATTCCGCTAGTCTAACTGAGTGCCTGAACATTACTATCTGCTTTACTCAAATTTGTACAAGACGTTATACACTGTATGTACACAGAGCCTAGTGTTAATCGTTCTGTGTACTATTTTTGGTATCTTTGTAGTTAGGATACACCGAACCCGGTGTAATTGACATTGGTCATTATCCAATGACAAACCACAGCAGCCTACAGTAGGATTTGCACATGCTACAGAACGAGAAGTTAAACAAATATACCTCGATTTCGAAGTCTGGCAGCTTAAAAGTCGTTCGAAACAGTGAGCAGAAATGAGAAATCGCGGGCACTTTCCACCATGATCGGATGGTACAAAGTGAGACATCGTGGTCATTTTCTCTGCTTGGGCTGGGATTCATTTTCTTAGGAGACCCCGCTTGTATCTCGCAAGACGGAGAATGCAATGAACTCTGGTCGGGGCTAACTAGCCTAGCCTGGATAGGTGATCGGAGGAGCTTCAGCAGGCCAACCGCGAAATGAAAAGCGCAAGTAGGCCAATCTAGAAGACGTGAGTTATAGGTACCGACTCAAATTTTCAACATTATATACTGTCGAAATCAACAATTTCGAAGGATTACAGGAAAACGTGACAAATAACAGGGGCTTTTTCTTAAAGACGAGAGTCAAATAATTATAGTGAATCTGCCGCAGTTTGGTACGATTAGAGAGGGCTCCATTCGCCATTTTCACTACAATACTATGCCCGCGTTCATGCGGGCGGTATCTTCCCCAAGACAGATCGGTAATTGCAGTAATAACAAAAGCGTATAAACTTCGCGATGCGATGGTCGGGCTGGAAATTGGACATACATAAGGACACTAAACAGTATGAACACATGCAGGGCGCGATGACCAGGGGAAGGGGTCAATTGTGTAAAGAACTCTCAACTGCCCTTTTTAGATGTTGTTATGGTAATAAAAAGTGCTACTGTCCAGGCTTGTAACCAGAAGTGCCCTTTTAAAGTGCATTTCTTGGAAAAGTAAATCGATCAGAAGTACTCTGTTGTTGAAATTCAAGTGCAATTGAAGTGTACAAGCACATTGGGTGAGAAATGACAGAAATTGTAATGAGTGCCGTTTGCTTGAAAACTGGTGTTACAGATTGCAGACATGATAAATTTTCGTTGGGAAGTTTTGAGGTAATTTTGTGGTATTCCGCTCAAATCGAAGTCATGTGTCCCACCACCCCTCAAAGTTTGTGCCCCACCCCCAAGACTGGATCATCTTAGCTCAGTCTGTAAAACGCAACTAGATTGTTTCTTTAGACATCAATCATGCACAGATTCATTCTTCTGCTCACAAGTGACACGTAAAAAATATAAAACATAATTATTTCAATTTTCCTTTTTCTTCTGAAATTTCATAAAAAGTGAAGATGAGTTTTACATCAGAAAGCAAGTAGTGAACTGATTGAATCAAAAAGAAAAAGAAAGAAAAATGAAACATGAAAAGAAAGAAGAACTATATGGACTTGAATGGAAGCTGCTATTATTCAGCAAATTAGAACTATTTACATAATGAAACTAATATGTATATTAACATTAAAAAATGTTGCTATGGTGACAAATATTTACATCCTCTCACGAACAATTTTGAGCTATAGAAATTTGCAAGACTTGATCCTGAAAATCAACATACCTCAAACCAATGGGTTACTTTCAAAACTGTTGATTATGACATTTATCAGCTATGATTGTTACAGTTAGTGCTTAATTAGCATTGCTGCCCTCTATGATAAGAAATGTGTTTTTGTTTACATATGTGCTGTTAGTGGCTGCTAACTTCAGTCAGGTATGTGGATACTCCACGACAAAACGAGATACAACGTTCAAGACAGACTTACGAGAGCAGAATTAAAACATCTAATTGTCTTCTGTGCTAAGATAAGTTGACAGGGTTAGGTATATTCATCCCTCTTAATGATTTTAATGAAAACTTTTCATGATGTTCAACTAGAAATTATCTGTTATGCTATGCCATTTTTTTTTTCATAAGATGCAAATAAGGTAACTGGGATAAAACTGTTGACTACTGTACATGAATGATGAAATGCCATCAAGAAAAGTTTAAGTGATATGGGTTAGTATTAATTCTGAGTACTGTCTAATAATGTTTCTCATCCACCCTTGTCCCTAACCCCCCCCCCACCTTTTCCCAACCCCCCTTACTTCCCTGTCTCTGTCTGTTGCCAATATTATTTTGATCTCAATTTAAAAGAAATGTGTCAAAAACATTTTGAAAGTACATGGCTCCCTTGCAAAATGTCTGGCCATCTTTATGAAGCAACAGAGCAATAGGCACAGAACCCCAATAGTTATATATTATTTATGTATGACAGATATGAGCAGGGTGTTCAAACCTATAAAAAAAAAATACATGATCAACTAATCAAATGGAATGTTAACACTTACTGATTTTATCAATTTTTATGGTACAACTTTATCTTGTTCAAAAAATAGAAAAATTTTAATTCCAAATTGACAAAAAAAAGAGGTTAGGGATGAAATTACTGTTATAACACTCTTTCTCCCTCCCCCTCCCCTTGTTTTTGCAATCCTCTTTTAGCACTTCCCACATTCAAGAAAATAAACTTCAGTAATTTTAAATCGCTAATTAAAGGCACCCTGCAGAATGATATAAAAACCTTAAAAAGACCAAAAAATAATCATTAAAGGAACACAAATTTCAAAAGGATTGAAAGTTTGATAAATGGTTCTAACTTCTACTCAAACCTTCTTCAGAAGTTCTAAACTTATAAACGTCATATTTTTGCCAATAGGTTGTAAATTTTTCAAAATTGTCTGAATGTGACATCATGCAATATTTACACATGTAAACACCCTTCAAATCTAAGGATCAAAGGTATGTATGTGGTTTAACCACCACTACTCTTCTCCTAAGGAGTAACTTTACTACCATTGCCAGTTCATGCACTAACTGAGAATTTTGTGTCACACACATATTCTTAGTGCAATGCGCTATGTTTTCATTGGCAAACCAAGGAATCTTTTTCCCTTTTTTTTCTTGGCATAATTTGATCATTCCTGGTGTAATGTTGATGATGAAAGGTTATCAATAACATTTCCAGTTACAGCTTAAAGTTTCCTTTAACCTTCTCCTGACTCCTTCCCTCTTCTGTTCCTTAGTTGCTTCTCCCCCCCCCCCCACCCACCCACCCACCATACATATATGTCTTCCAAATCATGTCATCTAGAAATAAAATTGAAACTTCATAAAGTCACTTACCCCCTCCAACCCTGTCAGACTTTTCAAACAAAACCAGGACCGAAGAGAACTCTGTACTAAAGCTTTGATTATCAATTCTGTCACAAACTCAACTTTAAAAATCTGTTGTTGCTGTGATATAAATCAAAACTTACCATCCCCTCCCCCCTGCTCCCCCCACCCCCGGTCCCAAAAAAAAGAATTAAAAATACAAAAAATATGGTTGTTACAACTGCCAAGTTTCAATGACAGATATCGTTCATAACAAAAACTAAAATTCTAATGACTATATAATGCCACAGAAATCTCTAAAATCTATCTCTCATATAATTTTATTTTGCTTTTAAAGCCATTGATTGCTTTTAAAGCCATTGTAAACATGAAAAATTTAAAATAGTTTTTTACTATCAATAGTGTTGCATTGTTTGGCTGTGTTTGAAAGTAAGAACCGGTTTTTCCAAAACCCATCTCTCTCTCTCTCTCTTTAAAGCACCTTGGAAGGATAAAATATATAGACTTTTTATATTCAACTTTACATTAATAATATTTACAAATATTGTTAAAATGGAAAAAAAACAAAAAAAACTTCCTCACCGCATGCATCAGACCAAGCAAATAAACTGGTGACCTACACAGATCGTAAAAGAAGTCACATGTGCCAAATTTTATACGTTTTTTAAATTCTTCTGAATGTCATGAAAGAACTCATCAATTCATGATCTACATGAATGAATGATTGAGAAACATGTCGTTAAGTGAATGAGGCACAATGTTGAGGTCGGAGGTCGTCTCAGACATGACAAGGTTACACAACTGCGGGGTGCCACTTTTAAGCGAGTACTGGCGTCTGAATTCTAAAAATTGACACCTTTAATTACCCCGCTTGTGTTACGACATTCAAATGATCATGCAACTAAATACTTGAATTACTGTTAATGCTTTAACTTAATCAACAGGCTTACATGTCTTTGAGCAATTCATTATCATCTTTTGTTTTAAATTAGTTTTAATTACATACCTAGATCACTTTCCACACAATAAAAAAAAAAAACTAAAAAAAAATCATCCGAACATTTTAACTTAGAAATCAGGCACTGAACCAGTTCAACGTCTAACTGCCATCCTTAAAAATCCTGATACCCAATAATGTTCCTCAAACAGCAAACATGCCATATCTTTTACACAGTATATTTCCAGATCAAACCCATTTGGTATAAACTAACAAAACCCAGAAAAGGGACTCCAGTTCGTGTTTCATGTAATAAAAGGGTCACACAGTATAGTAACAAAACACCAATGGGTTCATTTCGTCAGCATATAAAATACTGGAAAATATACCAAATTACCAAAATATTGAAAATAAAGAAGTTGTAATTGCTTTTATATTCACTAGAATTACTACTAGAAGTTACTCAAAGTTGTCATGTCTTACTCTTACTTACTGTTAATCAATCCCTGAGCAGGGGTCACTTAGAGAAACTTGCACAAATAAAAATAAAATGCCACTTGTAAGCGAAGTGTGAAAGAGTCCACTAGATATTCTTAATCCTTTATGGATTAGTGATTACATGTAAGTGATTAGTACTGGTATGTAAAGTAGCGACATCTCTCTTTGCAGCCAGTTGGGACAACTTCCTAATGCTAATACCTCTCTTAACTGTACTCCAATATCATGCTCTCAAAGCACTGATATTGACAGTACAAACAGTTCCTAACCTTGATCTGATAGAAACATGATATTCATACTGCTCGTACTGACAATACGAGTGCTCTGAAGCGGGACATGACACTACAGTATAGAAAAATTGTCCCAACTGGGTGCTCCTTGATTCACTACGATAAATATTCACCATACCTGAGTTGATCATGAATAATTCAAAAGGTAAACCATTCAAATTTATGCAAAATCACTTTTGTTTTATTTTTTTAAAGGGTTCAAGTTTATGAAAGTATGGACAGTTCCTTTCGGACCCTATGTAGTAAATTCTAAGTTGCAGCAAGATTTGCTTAAGATGAAGAAGATTTATTGTGGCAAACATTTTTCTTGTTTTCTGTCTATATAGAGCATTCTGTGGACTCAATACTATAAACCTTATGAACACATTTTTTTAGACCACCCCACAAAAAAAAACTTGCCTAACTCATAACCAAGTTTTGATATTTTTGTTTTAGATTATTTGATATTAAAATATCTTGCCAGTGGATATGAATTAGCATGACTAGTCCAGTTTTGTTGAAGCAATAATGAAGTACAGAGGTTGACCCTTTTTTTCCCTTCACTTTTCCCAAATTTGTTTTTAAACAAGTACAGTTAATACATGATAGGGTAAAAACTGGCTGGGAGAGAAAGAAGAAATATTGAGGTTTGAATAAACTTGAAAATAATATGCTTGTGAGAATGTACCAACATTCAGAGTAAGTATTAGAATGACACAGGTCAAAAAAAAAAAGAAGAAAAAAAGTGAATTATGCTGAACCACATATTCATACACAAACAAAGTAGATGTTCAGTTACTGCATTAGTGTCACATTGATAGAAACATCTTGTTTTTTTTACTTTTTAAAGGAAACATTACAACTTTCATAGCAGAGAACTGTGCCTTTGACAAAAGTCCACCCAAGATAGAGCCTGGCCCTGGGCACAAAAACCAAACAACTCGAAATTGCTCCCATCCCTGATCCTCTTACATCGAGACTGTAACATTAGAGATGATCTTGATCTTAGTCAAAATGCATGCCTACTTTACATATTCATGATAAAAATGAAGGTATAACTGAATATTCATAGCTTTTACACAGCATTCAGTGGCTTTATGACAGTTAGGCATAAATTTAAGATGATATCAATCAGAGAATGTACTTCCATCAACAAAAGAGTACATTTCCTTTGCAAATATCGTTGACAAACAAGGCAATTTACTTCGGATGTTTGTGGACACTGATGGGGATAATTGAGTGTAGCATTAAATAATTATATGCATGATATTCTGTCCAGGTACTGTTTATTCATGAATAGAAATAAAGGGAAACCCCCACCCTATGATACGTCCTCGTGAAAATGGTCTGGTTTGTGAAGGATATATACGCAGAAAGTGTTCTCTTTGTTCATGGATATGCACTTTCCATAAAATATATTTCCTTAAAATTTATCCTGTGATAATGAGATGATTTATACGAAGGAAACTGAATGTTCATAGCCGTACACAGCACCTTGAGTATATTATCACACTTACAAAAGGCATAAAATTTAAGGAAATATCCATTGTAGGATACATATCCATGACCAGACAAAATGTTCAAGGTCTGATATTGAACCTTATTCCCGCATCAGTTAAGCTTAATTGTATGAATATATCCATACAATTGTATGGATATATCCATACAATTGTATGGATATATCCGTTTAACAGTATGGGTACATCTATACAATTCTATGGATATATCCGTTTAATTGTATGGATATATCCATACAATTGTATGGATATATCAGATTGATAGTATGGATATATCCATACAATTGTGTGGATATATATCCGATTAATTGTATGGATATATCTGATAGTAAGTGCATTTCCATGAACAAAACACCACACTTCCTCCTATGCACATATCATTTACAAGACAGGAACATTTGCTTTGGACATTAAGAGGGTGTGGTTAATTTCGGTTGATATTCAACTCAGTTACTGAATATTCATGATAAGAACGAAGGCAAGCGTCATACATTCACAGCATTTAAATAACACTGCATCTACATATTCAAAATCAGATAAACAGCTTCAGAAAACATTAAGAGTAGTACAATCTAACAGCATCATCACTTTAAGGCAGTCAAAGTTCTAAACAGCAACGAGAATGAGATTTTCCTTTACATAATTTTGAACGTTAAGCATGTATCGCTGAATTTGAACAAAGAGGTTTACAAATTTTGTATTTATACCATCATTGTTCAAGGAATATAGATCTGTTGCATTGTATCATCGAAATCCATGTCAAGAAAAAAATTTACCCGTAACATTCGTCTGACGTCTTTGATATAGTTACTACTGCAACAAATTTATGATAATGATCTGCCATTCTTGCAGAATCCTTACAAGTACGGTCAAGATACCGGTTGACAAACGTCTTCCGATCGGTCTCAGTGGAGTGGAAGGGAAACTGCTGAATAATTTACAGACCTTAACTTTGATTTCTGTTGTTTTAGAGAGTGAAAAAAAACTTTCTGCAACTCATTCTGATTTTTTTTTTTTTAATTTTTTCTCTTTTTTTTTGGACTTTTTTTTGTTCTTGGCTGACATTGGAAACAATAAAAAGTAATGTATCTATAATAATTCTCTTTGGTAAAATTCACTTTGACTTTGACTTAAAAGGACAGAATCTATAATGCATTGTTTAAGCTGAATATGACAGTGAGGTATCGTTTACAGAAAAGGGACGAGGGATTGATTTTTTATATAACTGGCTCCATTACCCTTGTAAGGAAATCGCACGATACGTCCAAAAGACACATTCCAGTTTGGCGTAGTTACAGAAGACAACATTTGGCTTTCACAGAGAGGACACGACTGGTGAAATACTCTTTATAGGTCATATAACTGATTGTACCTCAAAGTTATTATGTTTCTCATCCAGAATATAACAGGGTTTGTGTTTTTCTCCTTTTTCTTTTCTTTTCGCTGCAATTTTTCATCCGCACCGCGCAAGTTTACAAATGCGCAGAAAGAGATGTGATATGAAAGATGAAAGAAAAATATGTTGTCTCTTCGTTAACAAAATGACGTAAAATGATTTAAGAACTGATCGGAAAAAAATACCCTGAGAATGAAAACAATGTTATATCTGAATCAACAAAAAGAAGAAAAGACAAATTAAAAATTCTGATTCGTGAAATGTCGGTGGTTACAATAGAACCAACTTCTAATGATCAAGAAACACTTGAGAGATTTATGATAACGGACCCTGAGGGAAACACTCAAGAGGCAGTGGAGAATTTTCAAGGTCGGGCTGGCCAAAATATCATACAGAAATTAGTTGATGTTTGAAATGTAAAGAGTCTAAAGACATCATCGTCTAGAATGGGATGCAAAACCAGAGACCTCAAGATAATAAGGTCCCAAGTGCTACCAAATATAAACTATTACGACCTTGGTTGGTGGTGATCACTACCAACACCATTTCATTTCTGGAAACAAACTGTGTGTGGTGTTATTATATTCAAAGAACCACTTTAGCTATTACCTAAACTTGTATGACTTACACAGTACGAATGGAAACTAACTGTAAGACTAACATGACCCCATGTCACCTCGTGTTTGCTATGCCAAGCAGTCTGACAGTTTACTTCGTTCAAATATATTTCACGAAATATAAGTACCAATCGTTTCGTCTTTTCTAAAGCGAAGATTGCAGTTGTAGCACTGTACAAAATATGTTAATGCAAAACTGGATTGCATGTGGGGTGGGGAGGGGGGTTGATGCTTCCCCCTCCCACATGAAACTTAGTTTTTTTTTCTCTCTTTTTTGAACAGTGTTTAATGCCAATTAAGTAAACCAGAACAGTGAAGCATAGCTATAGCTAGAAATGTTTGGATTTTGTTTTGACTGTTAAGATAAGCACACTCAAATACAGGATGCCAGCAGCATGTAAAAAGTGATTTGTTCAGAAAATGGAGACCTGTGCTAAATTATCGACAAGTGACAAAGAAGGGAATACTCATTCCTCTAAGTGCACTCTTTTCTCCCTTCATTACCTCCATCCCCACCCCCTCCCACCATGTTACAGAAACCAAACAAAAACAACATTTAGATATCACTTGTGGACCTGCTGGGCACAGCAGTAGAATATCATACTTTGTTTTTGCCAAAACTTAAGCATAAGACAAACATCCAAAATAACATTTAATGCTTGGTTTTGTTTGTTTTTAGCTTTCCCCGTAAATAGTTTTTAGCTTTCCCCGTAAATATCATATCCACGAGGGATAATACATTGCATCACGAATGAAGCTAATTTTGTTTCAGGCCGATTAAAGGTATGAACAGACCCTGGGCCAGAATAATGTTTTTTGAGCATATTAGGATGATTCAGACAACCTTGAGCAAAAAAATATCTTCCCTCCAGCAAATAATCCATTTTTCTAAATTTTTTTTTTATGGGCAACATTTTTAGAAAAAATTAAACCACTGAACTTTTTGTTTCTTGAAAGATCTTTCTGTATAGAAAACTATTTACTTTGCTATTAATTGAAATTGCTAATCTTTAAAGAAGATTCAGCTCGACTCAAAGCGACTACTCTTTCCTTAATGTTTATTATTCCCTTTGGTAACAATCGGTTATCGGTTGAGACCATCGGTTTGTCTGAAGTAGTGTAAAAGTTTGTTTCATTTATGAAGACCATATCACTCTAGCCGCAAAAATGTTGCATATAAAACATCAACATCAACTCTTGATTACATATTTCTTACATGAAAGCAGCTATATGAAAGATTCCATTTCCTACAAGTATAAATTGGCTGGAGATTCTTCCAATTCAATGAGCTAACATGGATTCTACAGCAACATGTGAAGACTGCAACCCACCCCTCACCTAGAAGCTGGTTCTGCAATCTCTCTTCTGAAATTCCTTTTTGGCAATCAAACCCGGACAACAAGCATCCAATCTTTATCTCCTCTCGTTATCGATGTCCCGTTTCTCACTTTTCTCCATCCCTCGCTAGCTGTATCCAAGTTCTTTTAAAACTTAAAGGGTGTCAAGACTCGCGCACAAAGAAACGTCTCATGCCGGTAATCTGACCTAGTTTCGAAAGAGGTGTAACAGAAGTGTTAGACACCACCATCGATCCCAGAAAATACACACACAGCTTGCTACCGTCGGTAATTAGACACTAGTGTACAGTCAATACATACAGCTACGGTCAATGCCCACAACACAGTGTACATAGCAAGCAGCGTGGACATCTTAGGTCTGGATCAAAGATAACAAGGTATCACGTTACATTACTGTCTGCATTTTGTAGCGACAAGAAGAAAACGTCATTTGCAAGCAAAGGAAAGTTTACTTTTTCAGAGCGCGGCAGGCCGTTTGGGGCGAGTCTTCAATGCCTTTAAAGCATTCAAACTGTATCTCTACCTGCGATATATCTTTCATCCACTTCCCTAAATGTGTCAGCTGTATCCAAGGCTTGATCTAAAAGCATCTGGGGTGATTCTACTCCTGCTCTCTCAATCTCTCCTTGACTTTCCTCCATCCGAGATTTTATTACAGGCATCAGTCTTCATCTCCGCCCAAACTCAATCTCTCCTCCACTTCCCTAACTGTTAGCCGTATCCAAATCCTACACTTAAGAGCATCAAGGTTCACTTGTTCCAAGGATAATTCTCTCTGGTTATTAATTGCGCCAAAACATTTTTGTAAAAAAATTGCAGCTCACATGAATGGATATAACAAAATAATTTGTACATTCTCCACCAAATGAAAGATTCCACTTGTGCCACTCCATGGATCACAATGTTCCCAAAGAAATATAGATGTCAAAATGGAGGAACTTGACAACGTTCACGCAGAAAGTTTTAAAAGATTGAGAAGGGTGAAGGGACCACACTCTGTTCTCCTCACCTGCATATGAGTGCAACGCTTAGACGTTTCAGCTGCTTCAACTGTCACAATTTATCAGAGAGCAGCCAGTTTGTAATTTATGGCAGATTTTCTGGCTGACAGTAAGACAACTGACCATTGCAGTATAAATATTCCAAACTTCGGTTCTTGAGGACCATCACCCACGGCGAAAAGAGCGATGACAACTGGTTACCACAATTAATGGGAACACGGTCTGTGGACACCTCTAACGAATAAAAAACTAGGCCTCGTATTTTAAAACCGATCGACACGTCTCATTACCATAATTAACATTCCATTGCATATTCATAGATCAGCTGTGAATCCCACCATCGGCAATAACGTCAGTGAGGTCTACCCCTTAATGCAGGATGTGTATGCAAAACTCATTGCACCAAAGTTTTTAAGGCATCTCGGTTTCTCAATCCTAACTGTCCCCCCGGTGCTACGTGGGAGAGAGATCGATATTGGTGATATCCTCGTCTTCATAATCTTGCGACATGAAAGTAATCTGCGTGGGAACCTCCGCGATGGCTTTAGGGGGTCGAAATAAACCTCCTTCTTCTAGAATCCTTGGCAGGGGAAGTTTTGAGCTGATGTCATTCAATCTGTAAGAATGAAAAAAATAAAAAAAATATGTACTACAGATTTCACAACAAAGTGCCTTTGTAATAGTGCATGACCGTAAGCTTAAGTTAAACTGTTCTACACCACACGTTTGTATGTAGGCTGTAAACATCAGAAGGTGACCACACCTGTGAAAGAGTCTAGCACAGGGATCATTAGATCAGTACCTCTGAGGCAGTACAAGAATTCAATAGAATTAACAAGTAAACTAAAAACAGGGATGAGCCTGGGGTAAAAAAAAATCACAGAACTTTTTTGCAGTATAGGCTCCAGTTTGCATATGCTACAGTGTGTTAGTATATTAGTTTTTGTCCCCTGCAGGTTGGATATCCATAGGTAATGAAAAACATGCGAACGTCGGATCAAATGATACAATACTGTTGTTAGAAATTGAGATGTGTAAATCTCGGAGGTAGAAAAGAAATCACGGATATTCCCCGAATTCGCGGAAAAAGCTTTTGACCAGAGTTAACCTCAAGTGATCAACAAAATTCTAGCACTCATATTTAGAATCCAACATCCAGTTCATTATAGAATTGACTTTTAGTAGAGTTTTATCATATTTTACATGGGTTTGATACTATGAATTATGTTGACCTTTCACCTTCACAGAAGGTATAAGGTTATGTCATAGAAGCCCACTTCTAAACAAAAACTTTCAACAATTAATTACAATTTCTACTTCCACATTGGGATGCATCTCAGTAACTTCACATCCGCTTAAGGTTAAGTTGGAAGACTATCGAATCGAAATTCAAAATGATTTAAAAGTAAAAACAGAACATTTTGCTGTCAGTGTGCAACCATGGCATAACACCTGTTTGCTTCAAGTTCACTTATGTTGACAAACTATGACAATTTCAAATTATCGATATCTCGATAACGCCACGTAGGAATGGATTAAAAATTTCAACCGGATGCTTGGAACGTGTTCCTCTTTCATCTGGTCAGAAAGATATACTTCCTCTCGACTATCCACTAAATATGGATTTTAGTATTAATCAGCAGTTTTTTTTACACCGCTTAAGCGACTACAAATGTGGAAGAAACCCACAAGGGCTTATGGATTACAACTTGCACATAGGGTGGCTTCCAATTCAACATTTTAACTCAAATTTGGATCTCATTCAATTTAGAAAGTCATTTCAGATGGGAAAACCATAGATTGCTCTTGGATGACAAACCCACCTCACTATGATTCCGGCCAGGTATCGAACCCGGAACCACCCGATTGTTAAGCCTCATTGCTTCAAATGCCACCGTCTTCATCCACAGCACCGGATTTCAGTATTAACAAGCAGAAAAATTCCTAGAAAACCTTCCTGATTGGCACCGTTATTGTTGATTCACGTGAATCGGAGCATAATTTGTTGAGCAATTCAAGCTCGCTATTATGTCTGCTTGGATTAGTAAGTATTTACGCCTGAAGCAAACCAGCGAGCAGTATTCTAGATTCACAGCAAATTAAGAGCCATGTGATTACATGCTTTTACTAAAAGGAATTTTGGCCCGATTCCAATTTTTCTCTTTTCGCTCCTCATATCTCTTACCCTTGGGCAAGGTACTTTATCTCCATTGCCTCTCTTCACCCAGGTGTATAAATGGGGACTTGCGAGGTGACTTGTAAATATAGTTGCGTGCGCGGGTTTGTGGCTGCACCCTATGGGAAGTCCCCCAGGGGACACGTGGCTGTGGTGCACTGTGGTGCCCAAGGAGAGATTGTTTGAATTGTGCACACTTTGGTGTTTAGGTGTGACAAGTTACCAATGACCAGGGCTAAGTAGAGCGCGGCGAGACTTTATTGTAAGTTGCACTATATAAGAACTGTTAATAATAATTATTATAATTGTTACCCGTAAAGACCGGTTTCCTCCATCAGTGACCGGGAGGAGGAGTCGTTGCAGTTGAGATCGTTGAGCTCGATGAGAAGAGACGGAAGAACTAACTCGGGGTACTCCTTCTGCAGCATCAACAGATTCTCAGAGTTCATCATCGAGATGGAGACGAGCGTGGGTAAAAGCATCACCAGTTTGGCGACCAGTCGGCTATTCTGCGCATTCTGTCTCATGATCTCTCGTCTCAGGCACTCCATTAGTTTCTCCTGCATATTACCCGTTTGGGATTTGTTAAGTAGACCAGAACGATCTAAAAAAAAATAATCATAAAAAAATTTATAAATAAAGTTTTCCAAAAAAAAAAATTATAAATAAAACTGTTAGCAAACTGCTTATCCACTAGAGAGCCTGTGTAAGAGAATGTGTAAAAGTAAGTTGGCCTGACGTTTCGATCCTAGCAGGATCTACTTCAGAGGCTAAATGACAAGTAACAGTAACAGAAGGGACAAAAACGCGCACAGAATACAGACAGGTTAATGAGCATGGTGAACACAAAGAGATAGATGTAAGGGGATTAGTAGACAAGGGATGGAGAGAAGAAAGAAAGAAACCAACAGGGGAAGAGGAGAGGTAGGAGATAAACAGTGGAGGGACAAAGAGAGGATTAAGGGAAAGGGGTAGGGAATAAACTGGAAAAGGACAAAGACAGAAAGGTGTGGAGAAAAAAAATTGGCGGGATGCAGTTTGACAATCATGAACTTCTACAATCTGAATATAAATTTTGTTGCTCAAAAGTTATATTAAACCTTTTGAAAAATGATAATAATGAACATTTGATATGTGCCCGTCAAAAAGGTGCTCGCTGCGCAGTAAAGCAACGGTGCAACAGTTTGGCACAGCAAGTAACAGACGAAGAATAAGAAACAGATGAGTCTTCAGAGTTGATTTGAAGGGACACGAGAGAATAAGGGAGGTTTGATGGATTCATGTAATTTATTCCAAAGCTTTGTGGCACCAGAACACAAAACAATGAAGATTTTTTCAAGTTTAATTATAACTCAAAGAAAAGAAAAAACTGTTAGCAAACTGCTTAAAACCTTTCTCTATCAAGGCGCTTCTGAAGTGTTTCACAGTATCAGCGCTTTATGAATACTGATTGATGATGATGATGATGATGTTTGATGAAGATGCTTTATCTACTGCAAGAAGCCTGTGCAGGTAAATATGTATAACTTAGTCGGCCTGACGTGATGATTCCTAGAAAGGATTGTCTTCAGAGGCTAACTGAAACGGAAACAATCTGATAATGATAATAATAAATTACATTTATATAGCGGTTAATACAGCGTTTCAAAGGGCTTTACAAAGTAAGAAAGAGACAAAGGAAACAAAGGGGAAAAAAAGAAACTAGGAATCAAACAGAAATGTTTTAAGTTGTCTCTTGAAAATACAAAGGGAGGGAGAGTCACAAACGTGAAATGGGACACATTTAAGAGACACATAATTGGGCAAATGAGCAATGAACAGAGCAGAAATAGATACGACCAAGGAGAGATTTATATCGACTTTGAACTCCAGACAGACTTTTTTAACTACAAAAACACACAAGGAAAAAAAAAAAAATCTCTTCAATAATTAAACATAGTAATTACATACCTCCAGTTACTATGGTAACTGCCATGAGATGAGCTATCTCCATGTCGCCTAGATCCATCTTGTTCAGGACGTCGGCTAGTTCGAAGACGCGATTCCAGAAGTCGGGGACGTCCATGTCGTCGATCTGCTGCCTGCTGAAGAATTGATCGTCCTCTAAGATCATGGTACGATCCTGAGGGGAGAGAACCCTGGAGATGAGGATGATCCACGCCTCGAAAAACCCACTCTTCAGGAGAGTGATCTGATCTTCCTGAAAGGGGTAAAGAATAAAGATATTAACAACAAGTTTCCAACTTTGCATGGCATTTCACGATGTAACATAATAGTTATTCTTGGGTGGGAGGGGGAAGGGGTGGAAGGGGGAGGGAGGAGGGGGATAGATCTTTTTCAGTTGCTGCACCGCGATTGTGGAATACATTACCACTTGATATCAAGACGGCTAAAAGTGTCTCCTCCCCCTTTAAAAAGAAGCTTAAAACTCAAGCTTTCATAGACACTTTACATTTATTTTGTAGGAGTTAATTGTTGTTAGCGGCTTGAGCGCCCTTTTCTGGGAGGGTACGTGCCCATTATCCATCTTTGTTATTATTATTATTATGGTCATAGTTATATAGGACTTCTCGTATCAAGGCATTCTCACATGAATGGCATTCTCACATGATCATAGTAAAACCCTGGTCAATGGAAACCTTATAACATGCCACACCCACACACACCCCCCCCCCCAAACATGCACCATTCAAACAGCACTCACAGTTTCACCACATCCGCACATCCCAGTGGGGAAGATACCATAGGTTGCAGCCATAATCCGGCACACTTAACTAAATTTACAATTATACCTCACACATCGCCATTTTATACACACTGCTGCAGAGAGAGGCAGTTGAGAATAAGATAAGATAAGATAAACTTTATTAAACCCCACAAAAGGGAACTGAATGCTCACATAAAAACAGTAAATTATACAAATACAAATATACTAAAAAGTTACAAAAGGGCAAGAACAAATAAACAAAGCAGGACATATTAAAACAGTGCACAGTGACAAATAAGCGTTTAAAATTTAAATTATGTATTACATATTGCGTAATAAAAGATGAGGGGGTCTTAAAGGGGGGTCTTAAAGGGGGGTCTTAAGGGGGGTCTTAAAACCATTATAACTATATAAGGGCATCAGTACTCTCTCTGTATTAATCCCAAGCTAAAAGTGACCAAACTCCTTGGTAGTTCTTCTAGTTGAGGTTTCTTTTGGTTTAAAAGTTATGCTCAGAACATCAAAGAGTGTTAAACTTAATACAGGACTAACTCAGCAAGCGAAAATAACATGATTTGGGGGTGAAGTATAACCTCTAGATAAAAGTCTCGACTTGACTGACCCACTTTGACTAAACTTTCCAAAAATTTAGCAACATGAGAAAGCACTTTGAGAAACCAGTCCCTGAAATGAATAAATTTATCACCATTTGAGTCGTTAACTCTTGAAGGGAACTCACCTGTCGAAAGCTTACAAATCCTGGTAGGCACTTTGAAAACTCAACTACTTTCTTAGCTCCTGGCATCTGTGCCTCTAAAAATTGCTTCCAGGCCACAACTTTGGGGTTGTTCCTCTGTTCTTCGGACAAATCGTCAAGGGGAATATTTGGAGATGGGAAGATATTTGTCTCTTGATAAGATTGCTGTAATGACAAAAAATTTTTTTTAAAAATTCCAAATATTAGAATTTGCCAACTTATTGATATGAACATAAATTTCAAAACAGCCAATGACTAAAAGTCATTTCTTATACAAAACTCGGTATTTGGTTTGTGATGCAGTTGGTCAGGTCTGTAGGAACAGAATATAATTCACTGTTTATTGTACGTTCAACTCTGATCCAATTTGGGTTCACCATCATATTCGGTGGGCATGACAATGAGACACATCAAACAGTTGATTTTACGAAACATTCGTAGGTCACCTGGTTGTGATTTATAGTATATTCGTTAACCTTACAGAAGCACCAAAGCTCTTAGACTAGACTACCCACTTCTAAGACAAATAATCTTCTCTTAGCAATCACATATTCATTTCACAATCAAACTACTTACATTCATTTCCACCAATCAAATTACTTAATTTTCTTATTTGCATATTAGTCGACCAATCATCACAGACTCTCACCACAGGGGGCAACCGCCCCTCCTTGAGCAAATTGTTTTATAAGATTTCGATAGTAATTTCAAACTAAAAATGCTTAGATGCAACTTACAAGGCCTGGGAAGTGCCATTTCCAGCGATCTGGGAGGCATTTTCGGCCCAAATTTTCTTGTAAGCTTCGCGCCAACCCATGGTGGCGCTACGCTTAGATAGTTTGCATACAGGCTTCGCCCCTCCCTTGGATAATTCCTAGCTATGCGCCTGTCCCTTTTAATCAACTCGTTTAGCAGACCCAAATCTTACCATCATTTCGTCCCGTTTACCGATCAGCTCGTCGACCTTCTCCTTGGGAAACTGAATGGCGAGGTTGTAGGCCTGCAGCACTGTCTGGCTGATGGAGTACAACTCTATGTCCCGCCTCTCCCTGGCCTCTTTCTCCTCGGCCGTCTCGGGTCTCATCGTCAGCCTGCGAATCTCGGCCAGATTGTTCTGTTTTATCTTCTTGGAATACCGGCCAATTCTCACGGCTAGTTTGGTTCAAAAATGAGAAAGATTCAAGCATCTTGTCAGTTTATATACGAATTTTCATTATATAATTGCACAATTTACGATGTCAGACAATTTCTTGGGGGGTTGAAAGAATAACACGGATGGCATTTACTTCACTTCTGACATTTCATAACTGTGCATTAGCTAAGTAAAACAGAGGCATGTGAAATCCTTCAACCCGCATTAAGAAGCTGTCCGAGTTAAATATGATCAATTTTGCTATTTTGTCCCCCTCATTTTTAGGGTACCTCTCATTATATTGGGTGCCAATACTACTGCTTTTTTTGTATTTTTTTGAATTTTGCATCGCCATAAACTTTCCAGAAGGCGCCATAGTCCTTGTAAAATTCTCCATGTTATTCCATCCACTCGACTGCAAGCACAATGCGATTACTCTTTCAGTAACTTGGCCTTTTTATGCCAAGTAAACATTCGTGTACGTTAATTGTTGGCGTTATATTATTAAGTCATGTGAGAATGCCTTGATACAAGAAGTCCTATATCACTATGACCATAATAATAGTGTTCCCATTGATAAGATAGACACTTGTCAATTGCAGGCATGATAAAACACAACGCAGGTGTTGCAGTGAATGTACATCACTCAATTCACAGTAAAAAAACAACTAACGATAAACGGAGATCAAACCGTTTACATTTTACTGCAACAGTCAACTACTAGCCAAACTTCAGACTAAACCCAGAATGCAATAATGCATTCAAGTTTCGATTACTTCATTGCAATGGACTTCTGCTTATTCAACAGAAACAGTTATTATAATATAAATGTCCTGATTTCTACCATGAGATACGCTATCATGTTTAAATGGTTGCCAGAGTTTGACTGCTGGTGACCCAGATGACCTTTGACCTCTACCAAAAGCATTTGAGTTTAACTATTCAATATAATGCACAGATTGCCTTTCGGAGATACCAACTCTGTCGCTCCCAATTTTTTGACAAATACCTCAAATTTGATCTTTGCTAATTTGTTTGATTTCTCTCTCCCCTAGTATCTTGGATGGATACGACCCCCATCGAAGTTTTAAAACGACCAGCGAGATGATCGTGCATGCCCATGTCGTTACTCACATTCCTTTGACATGCCCACGACGAGGCATTTCTTGAACCTGCAGTGCTGGCAACGATTTCTGTTGATCCGTTCGATCGTACAATTCCCGTCTAGGTGACACTTGTATTCTATCTTCTTCTGAATGCTTCGTCGAAAGAAACCCTGAGAAGAGCAGAAGGAGGAGGAGAATTTATACTAAAAAACCATTTCCGAACGAAGTTGCCCCCGTCCGTAGATTTTAACAAAAATTTGGATTTTTTTTTCTTTTTCATAAAGTTAGAATCAGGAAGAAACTGTTTTTTTAACTGTAAAAACGTTGTAAGAAATGTATTTACATGCTGTTGTCAATACTAGAAAATACTAGAAAACAGTTTCAGTCATTTCAATCCTTTGGTAAGGTTGAAAGGATCAAAGTCACCCAACCTGCTATATCGTCAAGATGTCGTACAACATTTTAAAAGAGTTACAAAACAGGAGGACATCTTTAATATGCAAACCCCCGTAACACATGCACTAAGCATGATATTGAGCATAACAAGACACGATCCTCCTTGTCTATGACTTTGTGATGTGAGTTGTGAATCATATTAATCTACGAAAGAGGCTTATATCATCTCCTTCCAAGAAAGGAAGTCTCAAACTGAGATCCAAATCCCACAACAGAACTAGTGTCGAGCAGCTTATCTCGGTTGGAGACCTTTTAGAGGTAATTTCAACATCGACGACGAAAGCAACGACAAAACCCCCGACTCCTTTTTTTTTCAAACGTTACTGTTTACCGAGACTGACAAGATCTCGGTATCTCGTGACGCAAAGTATCTTGCTGCGTGATTGGATCATGAGATGCTATCGCCCGTGCATGTTCCACAGATATTATCTTCCATACGTTACTTGAATATCCTATTAGTATGAATATTTGAAGACGCTTTTGGAGTCGTCTCCCCCCAACTTTCGTGCATGTTTTAACATTCATGAGATCAACGATTGGAGCAGAAAGGTCAACTCCCCACGCTGCAAAAAAGGAGACTTCCGTGAAGACTTATCTTACCCCAGGTACCTTCGTGGTACTGTCAAAATTTTACTTGACCGGGGACTAAAAGTTCCTATTTTAAACGCCCACTGACCTTTGGGTGAATATTTTGCATCACTGTGAAAATGTGAATATCCAAATATCTTTAACAGCTTCATAAAATATTTGGAAATCCTTCATAACTTGGCAGGTGGTTGCTTACATACATATATATGGGCCTTTACACAGTAAACCAACATGAAAATCAACACATGGAGTTTTCAGTATTGAAATTGGTATTTTCTTTGTTCTATTTGGATGAGTGTTAGTTATTTGAAGCAGAGAGATAGCATAGAAAGTTTCAACATCCTACTTGAATTTTGAAATTTTGGTCCATTGGAATCCTATGGGAAAAATAACGGGCGCACATTGACATACACCAGAAATATATAACGGTTGTAACACATTGACATACATCACATGGCAGGCTATTTTTTATAAAGTTTAAAACATATAGTCTTGGACATTTTCCTATGATGGCATATAGTCATACTTGCCACACAATCAAACGAGTGCAATAGGTGATGCATATCAGGCTTAGTAGCGCATGAAATAGGTCACGGTCGAACAGTATGTCAAAAATGTTCGACCGTTATAAATGTACCACCTAAAATTGCGAAACTCAAAAAGTATACAGTGCATGTAGTCCCTTTTGTGTATACAGATTCCTACCATGAAATAGTTTATAAAAACCATGGAAACTTCTTTTGATGATGCACATGGGGGTATAGTGGTACGTTTGAAAAAGATTGACATACACATGAATAACATTTTTGTATGTCAAACTTCTTAAAATTTGCAACCTGTGCCCCAAGTGCACCAAAAAATGATGTTTACAGTGTTTATATAAACCACTACTGGCTATGATTCTAAGTGCAGTAACATGGATCATATACATTTTAAATCTTTTGAGTTATGCCATTTTTTAACGTAAATTTATAACGGTCGAACATTTTTGACATGTTCTCCCGTTATCTATTTCATGCTGTACTGAGCGTGATATATACATCATATATTACTCTAATTTGGTTGTGAGTTAGACATGACTGTATGCCATCATAGGAAAAGGTCAAA
>JAIPMN010007749.1:0-10112 GCA_020650975.1 Apostichopus californicus
ATATATCGGGATGTTTAAACTGAATACAGACTTGCCATAAGTCAATACGAAAACCGAACTTGACATTGACATTGAAATGTTAACAAGGATATGTTAAATGCTGTCGAAAGATTCAAGATCATTTGTTAAAGTTTGGTATATAATTATGTCTTTGAAGTTGTAGCATTTCTCTGTATAGCCTTCTCTCTCGTTCCCTTACGTTTCTTCTTAAAGGTGGTTACATTGTGTGGCTGATTGTGGAAGGCGTACTCATTACTCTCTATGCTGTGTGCGACTCTCACCACAATATGCACGTTGAGAAGTCTAAACTAACCGCCAAGACACGAGACAAGAATGAGAAGAAGAAGAAGAAGAACAGTGTGGAATCATTTAGCCATGTTATTGATGATGAAGAAGAAGAAGAAGATGATAATGATAATGATGACGACCAACAGATTCCTGGCACACGTACTCCTAAGATACTCTCTGATAGTGAGATTGGTTCTTCTACCACAGACGATAGGTTGGGCGAAGCCAATGAACTACAAGAACGTAGTAATGAAGGTGGATCTCCACAGACAAGTGACGAAGCAGGCAAGGTTAGAGCGCCGAAATATCAGAGCGACGCCAAAATGGATGATTCTTCCAACAAGTTACCTGAAAGACAGGATAAAGGAGGAAATTATTACACAATCACCGCATTCCTCAAAAGGAGTTTATGGCCACAGAAAAAACCACTTTGGATAAATATTATGAGAACTATCATGATCTTGATCAAGATTGTTTCTACACTTGTTTATATCTTCATTTTTGGATATATAAACACTCTTCAATTGAATTACAAATATTAAAATATCTTATGCTTCCAGTTTATGAAAACTGATTCTGCTGGCAAGTATTTTAACCATATGAAATTTTTACAATGCTAAAAGTAGACACCTTAAATGCTATATATCCGTTATGTCTTTCTGGGTATGATCTTTGTCCTATACCCATGCAATAGTGCATGGTAACGTGATCATAAGAGAGGGCGATGTTTATGTTTGCATAAAATAACACAGAATACTGTGGTTTGAAAAAAGACTTGTAAGTCACTTCAATGAAGGGATAAACCTATAGTATGGTTGAGAAGTTAAACACCTTTCAATATGTTATCCTATTTCACAGTGGCAGGGGAGCAGTGGCCACAATTCTCGATAGAATGATATATTAAATTACTTTTTACTAATTGATGGTGAATTCTTCATAGAAATTTAAGCCAAAATAGAATTTCTCCAAAGATGTTTTTTTCTTCATTAACTTCTGTTTGCTTTGAAAAAGGGTAAATAATATCAGTCTCTGTTTTAATTTGGTCCATATGTATTTGATCAAAATGAAATTTCAAAACTTCAGTATCCCAAAGAAGTGTATATGATATATATTTCATGTAGACCATATTATATGATATATTTACATTGTTAAAATATTATATCCTTTATCCTTCATGTGAACTAGTTAGCTATAGTTTCGATATGAACATAAAAGAAACCACACTGATATACCTTAACATAAATATTTTAAGTTGAATAGGTCACGACTGAGACATCTAGGCAATGTTTACATTTCTTCCATTATTAAAAAAAAGTTTCAGAATCCATGTTTGTATTGTAAGTATTGAATTTGTTGTTAGAGAAAGTATATGTAATCGGTGTAAACAGTTTATATATACACAATTGCCATGTATTGTAGGACTATATTTATATAATATAACTTGATTGGTGTCAAAGTTCACATAAAGTCCATTCCAATTAATATTCATGAGAAGTTTGGACGTATACAGGCCAACCTCGTCGTCTGTTGTTCATGCACTTAGTAAGGTGATGGCGCTGACTACGATATGTGAGTTTCGAAAATCTCTAGAACCACAAACTGGGGGATTATAGCATAAAATGCATGTGAACAATTTTGAAGTCTATGTATAACATACTTTTTTTGTTTCATTTTCAAGAACTGTACATATTTAGCGAAAATAATCGCTGATGAATCTTCGAGATTTCTTTGATTTTTGTATGCACATAACATTATTCAACATCAATCTTATAGCACTTATTTTTAGGCTAATGAAAAGTACTAATTTAATTTAACATGACGCAGTCAAGAAAGCATTACTCTTAGTCTTATAATCTATACAAATCAGAGCCTATATATTGTGAGGCGGCTCAGTCACTTGGCAACGGCATGGTCTAGTAATTTAAGCATTTTGCATTTATTTTGCGCAAAACATATTCTTTATTAACCATAAGGAAACTATTTCTAAACGTGATGCATGACGTGCTTTAGGAAAGTTGAAGCAAACATCAGTTGGTACTATATTATACTAATCAGATTTAACTTCCACCATGTCTTGGAAATTGAAAAGGAGGGATAATTCCTTTTGTATTAAGCTGAGTTTTGATCTTGATAGTGATATTACTATTAAAAAATATATATATAATCATATATGATATATAGGACTACTTGTCAAAAATGGCGAATATATATATTTAGTCAACGGTGCATGATGATAAGCGCGCATTATACCCACGATTGCAAAGAAATAAAGTGAAGGTTTTATTTCTTTTTTGAATAAATAAATGATAACCTATATTCACTGATATTGAGTTATTCGCTATATGTAACGTCGTTATGATTATACACGGGAATTATCACTACAATGTCAGTGCGACAGTAAATTCAACTGTGAACGCTTATCGGAGCTGCACGTTAGTAGAAACATTTCTGATTTAATTGTAGAGCGCCATCTTTTCCACTTTTCGATTGCCTGTTGCTTCACAGGTGATAATAGTATAGAGGAAACTATACCTGTTGACGTACACATAATGATGGCAGAGATTTGCATAACGTTAATCAATAGTGTCAACTGGTGAAACGCTGTTTGATGCGCTATACTAAATTGCTTACTTCAAAGGTATTATAGCGTTCATGGACCGCGGGCGAAGGGGAGATGGAGAATTAAGGGGTGGGGACGGGACGTGTGGATGGGAGGGCCTCGTTACTGACATGGGTTCTCCAGATAGATATTAATGAAAATGTAAACTTAATGCTGTCGCTACGATGGTTGTACATAGGTAAAAGAAGTGCACGAAAGCCACTCAAGAAATACTATGGTACATAAATTTATCTTACATCATACATATCCTGTTCAACACAAACGATAACATTACGCAGATGTATAGTCTTAGTTCAGCCTATGAAGCCTACCTTGAATCCTTATCAGAATTATCATCTCCCCCCCCCCCAAGGCAAGTAGCCTCGGGAGGTGGGGGGAGGAAGGTTGTATGCACGGATAACTCTCCTATCCCATTACCCCAATAAACCACCTTAACTTCCACCCAGTTTTTATTAGTTTTATGGCCTAGCCTACAATAACCTTATCGTTGTACTTAAAAAAAATATCTTATGGCACTTACAGTTTGACAGTTTGGTAATTACGGAGTATGGACTGACATTTAAAAAAACACATTACATTTTGTTTTTGATATTTCATTTAAATTTCGAAAATAACTAGTTTTTATTATAAAAAATAAAAACATGGAATACAGATGTAGGAAAAAAAGATGGAAATGATTGCATCATTTGGCATTTAAGCCCTCCTTGCATTGATGTGCCCCACCCCCCAACTGGTTACTCTGTCTACGGGCCTGCCCCCCTCATCTCCCTTCAACTGTCCCCTCGCAACAACACAGTCAGTATCGTAACATATGAAACCTACTCTGCTGAGAGGTGCATTGCGGTAATTAATTCTTCATGACGTAATGCTGATATAAATAGATCTATGAAAATTCAAGCTCGACAGTTCGCAGTTATTTATAAATTAAAAATGGAACATGTAAAGGTCCCAATCAGTGTCTTCGTTTATTGAGTCGAGGATATGGGATTTGTTTGAGATAAAAAATATCTAAAAATAGTTTTGTTCAGGATGATTTGTTAAAATTTTGTATACGGTATACTTAAATTCTTCTCAAATTTAGCAAAATGCCGCCCCAAGGCACACTCTTTACATTTTAAATGATGACGTATTTCAAAACAATAGATTAGTTGGCCTACAAGATCAATAGGGGATAAGGCAGGTAAAAATATGCATGAAAACGATGCCGCTCTGACGCCATTGATTTTATTTTACGATTAAAACACAAAAGCGCAAATTCACTAAGCGTATACATAAACTCGGCAATTTGAATCAAGTGGGAAATTCCCTTAATGGCTGAGTTTTTCCCCCAAAAATTCCTCCAGAAAGCCAGATCCGTATCAATTTCCATGAGATCAACTTCATCTCCGGAGAGCCAAATGTTCCAAAAATATCGAAATCTGAAAATGAGATGTCAAATGTCTTACTCCGGGAATGCCGACAAATATGTCAGCACGTTGTAGTATGCTATTATTATGACGAGTTAGAAATGAGCGTGCCAGACACACCCCCCCCCCCCACCACAAAAAATAAAATATACATAAATAAAATAAAAGTAATAACAAATTTTAAGAAAATTAACATTTTTTGTAAATACAAGGTCACATGGTTTGAATTTATTGATTATATTGCACGAAAGCTTTGAATTCGTGGTGCGCTTTGACACCATTTGTTTAATAAACGTCAACAGGTAAACAACGATATACATTCAATGCATATAAGACTTGAGGTATCCTTTCAGTTCTCGATATTTATGGAACGTTTCGTTCTCCGTACTATTCACCCTTCTATATACATTCCCAGATATCGAGGAAGATTCCAAAGAAAATGCTCTCCTGTTATCAGAAGTATAAGTATTAAATTTGACCATTATTTGGTTTATTCCCACCAAATCTGCGGGGAATTAGAAACAAAAGTGTCCAATGCTTAATCAAATTCACCGAAACCCTAGTATTTTTTCTCTCGGTTATACGGTATACTATACGGTATATTTAACGTCTCTTAAACGGTACGGTATAAGCTTTCACGATGTCTGGATAAAATCTGAAGGCCCCTTGTGAGTGTGTGTTTCCAGAAAAAACCCGAGGAACTTTAGCAATGAATAGCTATAACCATAGGATCATGCAATTCTGACATTTAAGCATAACATTCAATTTTTTTAAACAACTGTCTGTACTCGGGCTTATGTGGCCTCGCAAATGTTCCGCTGGTTCATGGCATATGCGCATATACTCAACACACAGAGCTACTCGACAAGACTGTTCATTGCGTGGTGTGTGTCACGGTGTTTCAGTCCTACGCAATTTCTCATCATTTGGCATATATGAATTGAGACAAAGTATCGTATATAATTGCAAACAAACTTATTCTGTCAGAATCTGTCTCTCATAAATAAAATGATATTCGGTTCGCTTCGTGAATATTTGTTAACCTTTAAGGTGTGAATGATGTCAGAAACAATCCCTCTCTTTATCCTCTGCAATGCGCAAAACCTTATAGGTCGAGGGCGTGTGTATACGTCTTTACTGAGAGTATTGTGGGCGTATATCCACGCCACATGATTACATAAAGTATTAAATGTTAAACGGGATTTCTTAAGGAACTGTTCTTTTCTGTCAAGACATTATAGGTTTTTTAGCCATACGGCTATAAGAAAGGAAGACTGGAAACTTCCGCGTGAAAATACTTTCCCTAAAGTTTAAAACATCCTGATAAATATTTATGCAAATATTTGGATGTTACTCTATTAGGCTTAAATTTCTTTACAATAAATAAGGATATGTAAGGCATATTTCCAGCATTTGAAATTTGTAATATATATAGAAAGATGTAAGTGTATGTTTTGAATTATAAAATCAATAAGGCCTTTGAACATTGAAGTTATTCTCTCGTCATTTCCGTATAAAATCCAATTACAGAGGTCTGAGAACTGGTTTAAAATTTAAGACACAATTTTTAAGAGATTGAACAGTACAGTTATATTCTTTAAAACCATTTAGTTGACAGTAGAAGAAGTTTCATGAAGATTTGGAATGCATGAGTTGGTCAATAATAAGAGTTTTACATTATAGTTTACTTTTTATTATCTGAAAGTAGTTGCACGTTTAGTTAGGATTTTAGTGTGTTCCTCCCCACCCCCTTCTATTTCGTTCACTCATTTCCGTTATTTCTCCGTTTAATCACCCCCCCCCATCAACCCCACCACGTTTCGGATTTTCCCCCCATGATAAGCTTCCATGTTTTTACAGTACCTCACACTGGCATTTACCCGAGATGAAATGCAGTACGGTATATCTCGTTATATATAAAAAAAAAAACATCACAAAAAACATTAATACAGAAAAAAAGCAAAGAAGACGAAGAAGGAAAAAGGAAACAAAATGGAAAACCTGATGAAGCTTTTATCTGGCGCAACTTTTTGAAGTTCTTGGTACTTTATTGCGAAATATCTTACTTGAACGACGAGGAAATGAATGTGTCATTTTCCCAACTTCCTCGAAGTGCCGAATGACTTTAAGACAGTCAGCTGGAAGTTGAACACTTTAAAAAGTTCTTCCTAAATGTTATCCGTTATTGACGTTAAACTTTACTTCCAAATATGGCAAAGAAGGAGGAGTCCGTTACCAAGCTGAATATTAACTTCTCTGTAATAACATGGCAACGTAGCAACATCGCCGTACACAAAGCGAAACGGCTACTGACGTCATTATATACGCACGAAAGTATTCTATTTATAGGGTGTTTCCCCGAACGCACTTCCGGTCTAGCAATGTTTGTTCTCGGCATAGCGATTGCGTGAGTAATGTGAGTACAACGTAAAGTCTGATAGATCGTTGCGTTGTAGTAGTAGTAATACAGTGTTGTACATACTGTACTGGTGCGTACGTTTGTGCTTTGCTATTTAGACAGCACAGTCGGATCATAATACCCGGGAAAATAAGAGAAAGGAAATTCTGTATTAATTTTGATGGGAACTGACGACAAGAATTTTTAATTTTGAGGTAAGTCTTCTACTCATTTTCTCAGAGAGTGGTCTGTGAAATGACGCTCTATTCAATTAGTAATCTTTAAGAGAAAAAAAACAGTGGTAGAAAGTTTTGCGAATGTAGTGTTGTTACTGACGGAAGTGTTGTCAGTATCACAGATAGTAGTTATGTACTACAATTAGTGTAGTGGCAGTAAAAGTTGTAATGGTACTTGGTAGACTAAGTTAAGAATCGTTCGAATGATTTCTGTTGATGGCTACCTTGACCTGTAACATTGTCAATGAAAAGAAACTAAGAACTTCAAGCATCCACATTCAACTGTTTTATCCCACGTATGCCTAAGTTTTGATATGTTGTGCTTGCTGATCTTGCTAAGTCAAGTGGCAGATTATTTTTACCACGGATAGGTATATTGCCTACGTCAGGCCTAGCCTAGCCCTACAGCCTAGTAATAGTAATGTCTGTTTACGTCAATTAGTTGTAGCCTATACAGTAGTGATTAAACAAACGGTACACGAAGAAACGTTAGTGACATAGACTACGTCGGTAGAGCATCTTACTGACTTGTCTTACTTCCTTGTGCGAATGGCCTAGCCTAGGGCAGGCTAGACTAGAGTTAACCAGGTTTGGCCTAGGTTATAGGCCTAACGAGTATCGTTAGGTCAAGATCTAGGCCCACAGTTATTTTTTTCTCAGTATAAGCCTAGCCTAACCTTAATCTACCTTATCAAAAGAATTGTGTCATGCATTTGTTTTTACAAATGATGCACTTGGGAAGTTGGATTGATGGAGGACAACTGCCATAACAGAAGTGGAATAGGCTAGTTCGTAAAACAAATTCAGACTATTTGCTGGCTAAATGCTAGTGCATTTCATTGTTTGTCAGAATAAAGAAGAAGCAGTTTTTAGCCAGTAGACATTCAGAACATAGGCTCAACACATCATCGTCAATCCAAATTGTATGATTTTCATACCTACTGTAATCCTGTGTTACTGCTTATTTATCAGCAAATATGATCAAGCTGCTCCCAAAATCCTAAACAGTAACTGATATGTAATTAAGAACATTAAATGTAGAGTAAAATATATACAAAGGCATGCAATAGTTTCTACATATTTGGTTTTATTTGAGTAAAAATTGCAACTGAATCATAGTATATTTTGCTCTTCTTGAAAGTACACATCTGTTCACATGAATGGCTGGTGACAAACGTTTGGATGAATTTGAGAAGTTTTATTGTTATATCAATTTTTTATAAAAGTTTGCATGTGCAGGCCCTGTTTATTTTGCAAAGAGACACAATACTGCAAATTCTAGTAAGTTGGAAGAACTATGCTCATTTTGTTGGCTAGTCTTAAAATTGAAAATGCCTGTTCTATGTGTCCTTCTACTGGCACCACCATCTTAAAAATTTATCACACCCAATAAAACATTACGCTGGCTTCCTTTTCCGCACTTTGGTTCTGTACCCATTGATGACAGAATGGTCAAGTGTGGCCCTCTGGAAGTCCATTTACATACTGTTACAGACTACAGAGCAATGTTTAGTTGAGTTTATACCAAGCCTTCAGATGCCATCAGAAAGCTCATTAATTGAAACTCAATTTGTGGAAAATTTCTTTCTGGAAACTGGCTTGTATCAAGCCTTCACTTTTGATGAGTGCTCAGAGAGCTATGAGGCACACATGTTAATGTTACAACCATTCCTGTTCCTGGGATTTCCACTTTAGGCTTTCATCTGATGGGCGAGAGTGTTACTCGACATATCACCACTTTTTCAAATACTGAGGGAGGTGAAGGCTCCCCATTTTAATCATTGCAGGGATATCATGGTGAACAAAGTTGTTTCAAGACCAAGTTTTTCAATTCCCAAACCAGCTTTATCAAATCAGTGGAAGATCCCACTCAGTAACACAGCAGCAAATTTGAACTTGGTCCAAAGAATCTGGTCCCTGGTATTAAGGTTTTGAACATGGAAGCTAGAGGTTGTAGGATGGCACTCCAATCACTTGACTATGTTTCCACTTGCACCTCCTACCGTTTATACCGTTTCATATATGTTTAAAGGTTTGAGAGCCTGAGAGGATAACAGAAAAAAAGTAATTTATTGCTAAGACATTTTCAACAAAAATTTATTTATTGATGAGTGATCACCATGTGCAGAGCCATTTTGGATGTATTGTTACACTGACTACTACATTTCATATTCTCACTCATGCACTGGACGTTTGGCAGCTTTGTTTGATGTAGGCTAACCATTCAGGTATAAACAGAACTAAACAGATCAGATTGTGCAGTTGATCAATATTGGAAAAGAGACCAGGATTTGATAGGTTAATATATAAAGTACCGTACTTTACAAATTAACAAGTACATAAAGAATCATCTAATACAAGAATTTTCCACTGGCAAATTGAAACTATATCCAGGGGCATCTACTGTTTATAAATACAAAACTGCACACAACGTACTTTCCTTCCAAGTTATGTGAGTGACTTTTTACAAAGATCATTCATTGAATATTTTTGATCACTTTTCTCAACAACAATACAGGCAGTCAAGCCACAAGCACTTAGTGTGTACTTCTGTATACTACCTGTATGTACAGTAGGACATGGATAAATCAAACGGGGCGGGGGGGGGGGGCAATCTTCTGTAAGATTCTTGTAAACATTTGCCACTATAGAAGATTCGGAATGTACCATCAAAATGACCAAATGATCATATTTGCAACATTTAGGTGTGGGTTTCCTAAACCATTTGGAGCATTTTGAAGACGTTTTAGTTGAGTTAAAGCTTTAAATACTATGGTGGTAGTCTCCAATGACTTTCTTTGTTTTGGCAGAAAATGTTTAGTTGTTGTCATGTTGTGACAGGTAGTTCCCGTACCGATTACTATAGGGCATGTCGTGACAAGTACGTCCCGTACTTATTGCTATAGGGTGTGTTGTGACAGGTACGTCCCGTACAGATTACTGTAGGGCATGTTGTGACTGGTACGTCCCGTACCGATTACTATCAGGCATGTTGTGACAGGTACGTCCCATACTGATTACTATAGGGCATGTTGTGAAAGTTACTTCCCGTACAGATTACTATAGGGCATGTTGTGACAAGTACGTCCCGTACTTATTGCTATAGGGTGTGTTGTGACAGGTACGTCCCGTACAGATTACTGTAGGGCATGTTGTGACTGGTA